>PVJA010011512.1:0-54590 GCA_004027025.1 Myocastor coypus
TTTATTTATATTTCCTTTTTTATTTTGTTTTGTGAGAGATGGGTGTTCCATTGCCATTCAAATATTGTAGGTGCTTGAATTCAGTAAAATAACTCAATATAGTCCAATTGTCCATAATAGCAGTGGGTTATCAGCAGAACTGGCAATGTCAGAAGTTGTTGACTTGAGCCTTTTACAGCTCAGCATATTAATATGGCTATACTTTTCATACCTTATGGTTATACTTTTCTGCTGGATGGTTAAGATCAAGATAAAAAAAGACTTATATAACAAAAAATGTAACTTTTGTATCTGATAAGGTCAATCAAATCCCCTCAGGATTTACCCTGAAATCATGTATAGCAGTTTTTAGATTTTTATTTTCTTGTCCCAGGGATCGGACTCAGGACCTCGCACTTGCTAGGCAAGCACTTATTCCACTGAGCTATTTCCCCAGACCCTGTAGATTTTTTGACAGTATCAGTCATCTGGATGAGTCATGGCCATTGCTTGACCAATTTGTTCTCTGTGAGAGAGTGTTTTCTCCCTAGGTGACTCTCCTTAGGCACATTATACTTCGTTGATCTCTTTCTCTGTAGTCCCATAATCTTCTTGAACAGAAAATTTGGGACACCAGTGAGTTACAGGATGTTATAGTACAGGTTCTTTTATGTCCTGAGTCGTCACTCACCTTGAAGGGCTAGGGCCAAAATATTGGCTATCGTAGTAGCCCTTCTTTTTCTGTAATGTTTTGGTTTACAAATTTAAGTTGTTAACCATCTACAAGACAGACGTAACACTATTACTACCCTATAGCACAGGCAGTTGAGCTTAACATCACTGTCTGAATATCAAACGCCTCAGACATAACATGGTGAGATTCATATTATTTTGTTTAGTGAAATTCTGTAACGTTCGTAATTTTTCTGTTGTAATACTTCGTACACTTAAAAAAAGAAACCCCACCACCTATCATGAACTACAATTTCCATCGTGCAATGCGAAACTCCCGCGTAGTCCGGCGGGACTTCGAACCAATCCAATGCCAGAGCTCTCAGTCAGCGACCTATTAGCTCTGTCTAAAGGCGGGACTCTCAGTTGCTAGGTTGGTACCCCTCCGGAAGTGGGTTTTGGCCGCAGCAAGGCAACACCCCGGCGTCCCTGGAAGCGGGGAGCCGGGGTGGTGCTGGGGAAGCGACGCAGAATCCTCGCCCTGACCCTTCTGGGGTGGGGAACAGGTGAGGACCTTCTTGGGAGGGGCGGGATGGTGGCTGGGAAAAGAGGGTTACAGGGGGAGTTGAGGCAGCCTGGCCTGCTGGCTAGCGGGTGTGCGCGAGTGCAGGCGGGAACTGAGAAAAAAGTGAAAAAGGAGCGGCCGAAGGAGGGTCATGGCTTCACAACCTCCTGTCGTCCGCTCGCGAGTGGGCAGTGGGGCTGTGGCAGGTACGGGCGGCAGCCGGTGCCCGAGTGAGGGCGCCGGCCACGCGAGGACCATCGCGATGCTGCTTTGGTTGTCCTGCCCCCGGGCAGGGTGCGAGGCCCGGCCCCCCGACCTCTGCCGGTCACCTTCTCAGCATCCAAATCTGGGGCTACCCCAACCTAAGGCCATCTTTTGGACAGCTGGGGAAGCTGGGAAGTTTTTGTTTTCTTTGCAGTGATTTAAGGGTCCTCAATTGGCCTCCGCGACCCCCTCTCAGCGAACCTCCTAAGTCTGCTCTTTGCAGACCTTTCTCTGTACTCATCACACTCAGCTCCAGCTCCAGAATTTCAGTTGCCATCCAGGCAGCAAAGTTTTCTCCAGCCAGAACGCTTTTCAGAGCTTATATCTGCTTACGGATCCCCTCTCTCTAGGTTTCCCTGGTCCCCTGGATCTGTTCCACTTCTACTTGTATTCCTCATATCATCGAAAGACTTCTCTCAGTCAACCAAGTCCACAGAGGAAGAAGGGCAGTAGGAATCTGTTCACTGCATACAGGTCGAAGCACTGTAGTTTCCCTCCCCTTTCGCCCCCACTTACTGCTGCATGCATCAGGTCTTGTTAGAATGCTTCCTAACAAGAGCCAGGCCTTTCTTTCTACCCCGACAGTCACAGACATAGTTCAGCATTTCTTGCCTGTACTTGCAGGATAACTTCCTAAGCGGGCTCTCTGCTTCTGTGCTTGCCCCTCTCTAATTAGTTTTTGTGAAGCTGTCAGTGAGCCTTCTAAAATCACATCATGCCAGTTTGCTTTGTGAAATCCCATGATGCCCCCATTAGATACTTCAGACAGTGCAATCTTTCTAAGCCTCTGGAATATTCTTCTTGCCTTCCATTCTGGATCACTCCTGCCACGCTCCTCCCTGGCTTTCTTTCTGGTCCTGTCAGAGTGGTTAAAGACTCAGGCTTTTGAGTCAGATAAATTAAACCTGGATGTATGCGTATTATGCTGTGTCATTCATTTACTAGTATGAAACCTTGGATGAGGTTTTTTTTTTTTTTCATCAGGAATGGAACTCAGGATCTTGAACTTTCTTGGCAGGCACTTTATCCCCAGCCTCCTTGGATGAATTTTTAAAAACTTTTTTTTTTTTTTTTTTTTTTAAAGCGGAGTGTGGTAGTGTGTACCTGTAGTTCAAACACTCAGGAGGGAGAGGCAGATTGCTGTCAGTGTGAGGGCAGTCTGGACTGCATGCTGAATTCAAGGCTAACCTGGACTACATAGCAGGAACCTGTCTCCAACAAACAGAAATATGCTTTTAAGATTTTTTTTTTAAATGCCAGGTCTCATTTTCCTTATTGGAAAAATAGAAATGGTAGTCTCTGGCTAAAATTCTCTAGGTGAGGTGATGTATATGGAACTTATTATAGATCCTGGAACATAGAAAGTATACAGTGAGTAGAAGGTTTTATTGTTATAATTAATTCTCTTTCTTGCCTCTCTAACTCCATAGGAGCTGTTCCTTCTGCCTTAAACTCCCTGTCCCCTTATCTGGCGAGCTCCTCCTTATTCTTCAA
The DNA here is from genome assembly GCA_004027025.1 of Myocastor coypus. NCBI lineage: Eukaryota > Metazoa > Chordata > Mammalia > Rodentia > Myocastoridae > Myocastor > Myocastor coypus. The sequence goes on from PVJA010011512.1 coordinate 2,975, forward strand.
GCACTATCTCTCTGCAGCTCTGCTCTGTCATCTTACAAAATACTGTTAGTTGCCCTTACCTTTGTGTTCTGTCATATTTTCTACTATTTCTCTTAATGTGCTGAACACAAGATATAGTTACCTGTTTCTGTGTCTGGCTTCTTAGCAGCAGATTCAGCACAGATTCAGGGTGATGTGTAATTAGGTTTGTAGCTCCAGCACATACTTCTGGACCTGATCCATGGTAGGTGGCTGTTGAATGTGGATGGCCTTAATTTGTGTTCCCCGGTGCTAGATGTAGCCTGTAGAGAAACGTTGAATAAATCCTCTAACCGTAGTAGTAAAGATAATAATAGTAATATCTGGCATTCACTGAGATTTTACAATAGCTTAAGCATTTTACATTCAATTATTTAATCTTCACAACACTCTGAGATTTATTTATTTGTGCTGATGTTGCACTGAGAGCCTCACACGTGCTAACCATGTACTATGCCACTGAGCTATACCTTAGGCCAAGATCCTACTTTTTATGACCAAATATCAGCTAAATTTACTTACTATTTACTGTTTACTAAGGACTATGGCAGGTACTTTTTCAAATTGTGTCTCATTCACTGTTAAGTAGTCTTTTATCACAGAGTATAACGATTACTTGAATTAAACACAGGAGGTTCCTCAGGCTTAGGGAGGTGAAGTATCTTGCTTGTGGTCATACAGATGTCAAGTAAACTCTGGGGTTTGAATGCAGATTCCCTGTCCCAAAAGCTAGTGCTCTGGCCACAATGCCATCTGTCAGTAAAAATGTGGGGAGGGAATATTTGGCATAGGGAGGCAAGTTGAACCAACTATGGCCTTTTCCATCTCCTGAGATTCCTTAGTTTTTTCTTAGTAGTTTACAGCATTAACTGAACACCTACAGTTTACATACATTTGGTTGGAGAATTCAAGAGGATGAGCCCTGGTCCTCAGGAGTTTGTGCTTTAATAGGAGAGCTGGCTCATAGTACCATGTAAAAGTCGTATGGATAGAAGTACGCCTATGAATGGATAAAGGCTGTGTTCCAGTGCTGAGCTGGTTCTGGGTTGGCAGGAGGTTGGCTATGGAAGGCTTCTTGGAGGAAGTGTATGAGTCACTCATTTATTTATTTATGTATTTATGTATTTATTTATTTATTTGAGTCACTCTTATTCTGATAGTTTCTGGGATTGGTAGGAGAGAGACCCTCCTCCATAACTCTGGGGCTTAGGCTACCTAGCAGACAGGTCTTTTGATCAGGGTTCATCTGATCTGTTGGTAACTGCTCCATGGAGTATAGTGTTGTGGCTCTTGATTGCTTATGATGCCTCAGTGAATATGCTTTGTAGTTACAGGCCTGGAGGCCTGTTTGTCATAGCACATCTAAGGGGCATCTCTTAGGCTTCCCATCCTGCTACCACTGCAGCTCAGGTTGCCACCCTCTCTCACCTACGCCATCTCATGCTTTTACATACTGCCCTCCCACAGTTGCTCTGCTTTTGTGCTTTTCTCTCATTGCCTTTTTATTCTTCTTTTTTAAAGATTTATTTATTTATTTATTTATTGTTTCACAACCTTTGCTTGTTTATTCACTCATTTTTATGGCTGGCTCAGCCCGCCCTGAGGGCAGGGCTGGCGCAGCATGTGGTGCCCGGGATCGAACCGTGGTCCCTGAGGCCACCCAAGCTTTCCCAAGCAGGCGCTTTAGACCACTGAGCCATTCTGCCGGGCCCCTATTTTTGTCTTTTTGAGACAGGATCTCGCCATGCAGTTCAGGCTGGCCTTGAGCTCACTTTGTAGCCCAGGCTGGCCTTGAACTTGGAGTGATCCTCCTGCCTCAGCCTCCTGAGTGCTGGTACTACAGGTGTGTACCACCATGCCTGGCCTCACCTCTTCACCCTTTTGGGAAAAGTTCTTGTTATAAAGTCCAAGCTGGCCTTGAACTCCTGATCCTCCTGCCTTAGCCTCCTGAGTGTTGGTATTACAGGTGTGCATCACAATGTCTGGCTCTTTGCTTTGTTTTTCTTCTTTCCTATCTGGCCTCTATTCCAGTTTCTATGCCCAATGGCTGCTGGGGTGATTTTTTTTTTCAAAATGTGTATTTGGAGAAATCCTCTCCTGGGTTCCAGTTCTCAGGAACGACCTGGTTTCTGCATGTCTGCCTCCCCAGTACCACTTATTGGTGGTGTTTCCTGAAAGACCTTTGCACAGACAATGGTGTTAAAACACATCCATCCTCTCTGCATACCTGCCCACCTTCTCAGAATAGGTGCCATCTAATTGCCTCACTTCCTTCAGATTCCTCTTCCATTTGCAGATATGCCCCCCTCTGGGACTGTTTGATGGGTCCACTGGTCTTCACTAGACTAGGTCTGAAGAGTGAGTGATAACTGAATGTGTTTTTAATAACCATTGCTTCTCTAGTTCTTAGAAATATACAAACTTGCTAAGTGTTCAATAGATCTCTCATCTCTTTCTCTCTCTCTCTCTTTCTCTCTCCTTTCCCTCCCTCCCTCCCTCCCTCCCTCCCTCCCTCTCTCCCTCTCTGTGTGTCTGTGTGTTTATGTATCTCTGTCTCTTTTGGTACTAGGAACCAACCAAATCCAGGACCTTTCACTGACATATATCCCTGTCCCTTTTTAAAATTTTCTACTTTGAGACAGGATCCTGCAAAATTGCCTAGGCTGGGCCCGAAGTTTTGGTCCTCCTGCCTCAGCCTCCGAGAGTGCTTGGATTACAGGTGTGCAGCACTATGCCTGGCTCACAAGTATTTCTTGAATGAGTAAATGATTTCTAGCAGTCATTAAAAAAATCATACTTTTTCTTTCCATGGTTCTTTTTCTTGTAAGCCCTTGCCCTTTTGGACCTGTCCTTGACCACATCTTTTCTGAAGTCAGGAAAGGTAAAGATGGAAGGTAGAATTTAAATATAGCCCACTCCTATTTCAATTTTTTCTAGAAGATTTATTTGAAATTTGGATTATTCATGAATTCAGATTTTCAGTGTTTTTCCTGGACCTTAAACTGTGAAAGACCCATCATTATGTGTGTAGCTAATTATCTTTTTTGTGTTTTGAGAAAGGGTCCCACTCTAGTTCAGGCTGGCTTTGAATTCACTGTTAACCCAGGTTGGCCTTGAATTTGCAGCAATCCTTCGGCCTCAGTCCTCCTAGTGCAGGGATTTCAGGCATGTGCCACCATGCTGACTTAATTAGCCTTTTTATATGATGACAGATATTCTGACTCTTCAGAGGTGATATATATGTATAGATAGCATTAAATTTTTTTATTTTATTGGTACATTTTAGGTATATGAAACATTCATCACAGAATGTTACTTGTATGTGGTAGATCTTTTAAAAATTTTTATTTTTTAAAAAAGAAACAAAAACTAAGAAATAAAATTCCAAAACAATATGATGGGAAGTAACAGTGGTTAGCAATTTTATATTTTTATGTTGAAATTAGTTACTCAGAGTATGAGATACAAACATTCAATTGTCCAAACAATATTAGCACTGATTTCTCTTTCTAACAAACTGGGAGAGATCAATACAACTATTTTAACTATCTTTTATATATATTCTCTTTTTTTTTTTGTCTTCTTGAGACTGTCTCATCATGCACTTCAGGCAGGTCTTAAGCGCACTTTGTAGCCCAGGCTGATGTCAGACTTGGAATAATCCTCCTGTCTCAGGCTCCTCAGTGCCCGGATTACAGGTGTGCTCTACCATACCTGCCTAACGTTTTGCTTATGTCTTTTTTTGGCTGGCTCAGGCTGCCTTAAGGGTGGGTGTGGGACTGAACTGCCATGCCCCATGCTTCAACCATTGAGCTAACCTGAAAATCCCCTCAGTTTTTTAAATTAAAAAATGTTTTATTTGTTTCTCTATTTAGTACAGGGTCTTGTTATGCAGTTCAGTCTTGTAGTGATCTTTCCGTCCCAGCCTCCCCAGCGCTGGGATTACAGGTATGCACTGCCATGCTTGGTTTCAATGTCCAAAGGCATGGCATGCCCAGGGTTCCAGGGCTGGCATGCAGTACCCAGGATCAAATCTAGGTCTTGCACTTGCCAGGCAGACACTTAGACCTCTGAGGTACCTCCCCAGCCCTTTTGTTTATATCTTACTTCTTTCTTCTTCCTCTTCTTCCTCCTCCTCTTCCTTCCTCCTCCTCTTTCTCCTTCTTTTCCCTATTCTGTTTCCCTCCTTCTGACCTTTCTTCCCCTCCTTATTTATAAAAGCTTTGTTTCTGTTTTTCTTTCCTCCTTCTTCCCTTGGGGTAGGTGACATTTCTCAAATGCAGAATGTCTCACATTCTGTGAAATGTTAATACAGTGCCTTATCTGGAAACCATGCTTGATAAATGCATGTTTACCCAGATTCCAAGGCCACTGTTGGGTCCCCCCCTCCTGTCCATGGTTCTTTTCTTTTTCTTTTTCTCTTTTCTCCCTAATTAAGAGGATTAAACATTCAGGTGACTTCTTAAGCTCCTAGGCAGTGGGCTCCATCTGCTGCCCTGGTTTCAGGTCTGTCGAGGTCTGCTTTTTTGGAGTTGGTAGCTGTTAGGCCTTCCTGGTCTCTGCTGTGTGCTGAGGTGTGAACATTATGCTTACAGGGCTGCTTAGGTTCTGGAGTAGGGTCCACTTCAGCTGTGTGCTACAGAGAGGAGCCCTTTTCCTTTGATTCCACCTTCTGGAGAGGGGCAGAGTCTCACTCCCTTGGTGGTCCAGGAACTGAGGAAGAGGCCAATGTCTGTGAGTCCTAAGGTGATCACCTCTGCTGTTCACTTCTCTGCTGTCATGGTCACAGAGGGCGTGGTCACAGGTCATGATAGAGGCTGTTCAGGGTCCATTTCTAGGGGTCTGGAATAGATTCAAGACAGGTTCTGACCTTTTGGATGGTGAGGTCTTTCTGGTCAAAGAAGGCCCCTTCAAACCCGACTTCTAGGCAGGAGCTTCTGTAGAAGTGGGGACAGGAGAGGTCAGCAGTGCTGTGTCAGCTCCTGCTGGTTGATTGCACCTGACATGGCACAGGATAGGCTCTGAGCACAGCAGCTGTGTTATGGGGCAGCTTAGCTCAGCTTCACCAGATTCAGTATGGAAGCTGTCATGGGGGAAGTTAGCGGACCTGAGGTGGTGGTGATGGGTCTAGGGATGGGCAAGGTGAGCGATTCTAGAACTGCACCATTCAGTGGAAGAATGTGTCTCCATTCTATTCCTGGCAGTCTTGGGCTCAAGTTGGAGTCCTTTCAGTCTGCTTATGCTGTTGTAATGATGTCATCAGCTGGGTGATGTAAACAACAGAAATCTATTGTCTCATGGTTCTGGAGACTAGAACTCCCAGATCAAGGTCTGTGTCTCGATCCTGCCTTGCTCATGGCCTCTTCCTGTCTTCACTTGGCTAAGAGAAAGCCCTGATTTTTCTTCCTTTATAAAGGTACCAATCATCAGCCAGGGTTCCATCGTTATGAGGTCATTTAACCTGTTTTCTCCTAAAAACCCTATTTCCAATAAAGTCACATTGCAAGTTAGAGTTTCATTGTTTGCATTTTGGAGGGACACGACCTAGTCTGTAAGTGTTTTTTGCCTTCCTTCCTAGGGCCTTATTACGCCTAACATCACTGCGTCCATCCACTGTGTCTGAGTCCTGTTGCTTCTGTCCTAGTTTAAGTTCTTATCTTTCACTTATGTGGCAGTCTCCTCAAGTGGTTTTCCAAGCACCAGGTTTTCATTTCTCTGGTCCTACCAGAGTTCTTGTCCTAAAAAAAACAACTACCCAGTGTCCCTTTTCCCCACAAGTCCTCAGTTGACTCCTCTTTGGAGGGCAAGGTGAAGGCGTTTTTAGCCGTTCACAAAGCCTCTCTGTGACTGGCCCCTGAGCTGGCTTTCCACCCAGTCCCTGCCATGCTTGCTGGCATCCCGTGCCCCAGAACACCTGCTTCTGCACAGAGTGCTCCTGGTCTACAGTGCTTTCTCATTCTTCACTGGGAGTTTGTTACTCCTGTCTTAGTATTCCTGGTGGAGAGTTTTATCACTTCTCTTGCTGCTGAAGTTGTGCATGCTTTTTTCCCTGGACCACAAGCTTCCTGAGGGCATTATTGGATGTGATGGTGTGACTATGCACTGGGATGTACTTGTATGTAAAGGCCTGCTTTGGTGTCACTGGGTTTTCTAGTTGGGGATTCTGAGCTGTAAGTCTGTCTACTATGTGAAGAGGATCTGAAGCCGGTCTCTCAAGAGAGTAAGCCTGTGGACCTTTTGTGGTTCAGGTGTTCAGCAGCCTTTGAGTCGGACCTCAGTGAACTTTCCTACGTGCAGAGCCTGTGAAGCCTGAGTTCTGAGCTTTTGCATCACACCCTCGCCTGTGCCCGGCCCGGTGCCCATAGCATCACTGGTTTTGTTGGCTTGCAGGGTCCGGTGTGATCTGGATTCTCTACCACCCAGGCCAGTTTCCCCTTTCTGAGCTCAGTCTCTGATTTTCTCTGTGGTTGGGGGTTTCTGGGGTCTAGGTGTTCAAGCTCAGGCCAAGCATGGCTGGACGACCCATCCGCATAGGAGACCAGCTGGTTCTGGAGGAAGATTATGACGAGACCTATATCCCCAGTGAGCAAGGTAAGAGGCTTGTGGGATGTTTCCAGAGTTTGTCAAGGGCAGTGATATTGCCTGATGTCTAATCCATATGGGTTCCTTTAGTGTAGTGTATGGCACAGGGAAGGGCTGGCTATGGATCTGGAGTCGTCAATTTATCTATAGTCCCTGGGCTGAACTTGGCTTGCTGCTTGTTACTGTAAATCAAGTTTTATTGGAGAGTAGCAGGGGCTGGGGAGATAGCTCAGGGGCACAAGTGCCTACCTGGCAAGTGCAAAGTCCTGAGTTCGATCCCCGCTTCTGCCCTCCCCCCCAAAAAAGAAAAACAGAAACAGAGCACTCTTTGCACAATATATTGGAGAATAGCTACAGTTATTTGTTTCTGTATTATCTGTGGCTGCCTTCATGCTGTGTGACGCAATTATGACAGACAACCTATGATCCATAGAGTCCATAGCACTACTGTCTGGCCCTTAACAGAAAAAGTTTGCCAACTTTGGGTTAGATCAATTTTTTTTTTTTTGTGGTGCTTGGAGTTAAACCCACAAAGATTGGTTTAAATGAAAATGTAGGAAGGGATATTATGAAATACAGTATGTTGTGAGGCCGGTGCAAACCCTCTGTCTTTCTTTTCAGTGCTCGGGATAGAACCTAGGTTCTTGCACATGCTAGGCAGAAATACTACTTCAGAACTATGTCCCTGAAACCTCAGCTTGTTTCTTCTTTTTTTTTTTTTTTTTTTTTTTTTTTGTGGGACCAGGGTTCGAACTCACGACCTTGCACTTGCCCAGCAGGCACTTGTGCCTCGGAGCTATCTCCCCAGCCCCCTAGCTTGTTGAGAACAAACTAAAGCAGTTTTATTTTTTTTTTTAACAGTCAAGGCTGATATTATTAATAAATTAATAACATTATTTAGCACTGCTCTGTGTCAGTCTTGTGTTAAGAAATTTATGTTTATGAAAAAAAAGAAATTTGTATTTATGATTATCCTTTCAGCCTTTGTTGCTATTCAACAAGTCAGATACTATCATTATCCCTATTTTACGGTAAGGAAATCAAGGCACAGAGATGTTAAATAATTTTCCTGTAGCTACACCAGTTCTACAGTAGTACAAAGGATCCTTACATGTATATTCTGTGCCCAAGACCTGTTCTTTTAAATGCTGTATTATTTTTTGGAGTGAAATTCCAATTTTGAGGAGTTGTGGATTTGGACATTGTTTGCAACCCTGGTGGCCTGTGATCCTGCAGGAGTGGGCTGAGAACCTTTGTGTCCCTTGGGAGGCCATCACCCCACATGGTAATTTTCTACTTGGCTTATGGTGTAGTATGGTCATTTGTTCAATAGCCATCTAGAACTTTTATATCTTAAGTTGTTTTGGTGCTGAAGATTGAATCCAGGGCTTTGTTCATGCTAAGCATTATGCTCTACCATTGAGCTATAATACACTCAGCTCCAGAATTTAAAATTTATTTATTTATTTATTTTTTTGAAATTTTATTTTTTTTTAAATTTTATTTATTTATTTATTTTTTCTTGTTTCAGAACCTTTGTTTATTCACTCATTTTTATGGCCGGCTCAGCACACCCCGAGGGCAGGGCTGGCGCAGCATGTGGCGCCGGGGATCGAACCACAGTCCCTGAAGCCGCCCAAGCTTTCCCAAGCAGGCACTTTAGACCACTGAGCCATCCTGCCGGGCCCCCAGAATTTAAAATTTAAATCTATCAGTCCATTGTAATACAGCCTCTGAATTATGTATCATGGCTACGAAAGCCTTTCCCACTCCAAGTGTACTTGCCTCATGCTTTCTTCTAGTTTTGCTCCTGTACCATTAGTGGAATGGCCAGTGTCCCCTGACTGACTTGGATGCTATGCGTTTGGATCTATTCTTTTTCTCCTCTTCCACAATTTATTCATATGTCATTGCTGTACTCTTAATTACTGAGGCACCATCATAAGTTGTGATGCCTGGTAGGCTAAAAAAATGCTCTTGTGCTATTTTTAAAGTTTTTCTTGGGGCCTGGCAGGATGGCTCAGTGGTCTAAAGTGCCTGCTTAGGAAAGCTTAGGGGGCTGCAGGGACTGCGGTTTGATCCCTGGCACCACATGCTGCACCAGCCCTGCCCTCAGGGCAGGCTGAGCTGACCATAAAAATAAATAAACAAACAAAAGTTCTGAAACAAGAAAAAAAAAATTAAAAAAAACCACAAAAAACTATTTCTTCACTCATAGAAATAAAACTTAAAAAAATAATAAAAATGAAGTTTTTCTTGACTATGGCTTACATCCCTGTGAAATTTAGAATCACCTTGTCACATTCTGGGTAGGGCTTTATAGTAGGGGAATGGTTGGTATTTGGAGAAAATTATGTTTGATAATTGAATTAATTTAGGGAAAACACTCATCTTTGTGAAGTCTTGCTATTCAAGAACATTGTATTCCTTTCCATATGTCTTTGTTTTGCTGTTTTGGAATGACTTTAAGTTTTCTTTATATTGGCCTTATACATTTTTCTTCTCTCCCTCTTCTTTTTTTCTTATTAAACTCATTTCCTCACACATGGTAGGTAAGGACTTTAACATTAACTTAAATCCATCTGCCTGCCTGCCTGCCTGCCTACCTGCCCATACCTCCCCTGCCTCTCTCTCTGCCTATCTCTCTGTGAGATGAAGCTTTGCTATGTAGTTCAGGCTGGCCTTGACCTCATGGTGGTCTTCCTGCCTCAGCCTCCTAAGTGCTAGGGTTATAGACACACACCACTATGCCCAGCTCTATTTTTATTTTGAGACAAGGTCTCACTGAATTGCTGAAACTGGCCTTGTCTTTGTGGTTCTCCTGCCTCAGTTTCCTATAGTTCTGGGAATGCAGGCATGTATCATCATACCTGGCAGATTGTTTCTTAAATACATGTTGAACAGCTGTAATCTGAAAACCCAGAATTCAAAATGCTCCAAAATGTGAAACATTTTGGGTAGAGCATTTCTGATTTTGAATTTTCAGATCAGGGATGTATGTCCAATAAAGTCTATGCAGATATTCTAAAAAGCTGAAAAAAGATCTGAACTTTGAAACACTTCTGATTCTAAGATTGTTTTGAGATGTGATACTAAGCCTGTGTTGTTATCTTCTTTTGGTTACTATTGTAAACGAGGTCAAGGTTTTTCTAAGGGAGTTTATAACTTCTGCTCAGCCCATGTTTAGGTGTTCTAGTCTCAAGCCTTTGTTTTCTCTTCTTGGGCTATCTCAGTAGCTTTCTAACGAGCTCATTGCTTATCTTTGGGCCTTGTCCAGTCTGGGTGGCACCTGGTTCGCATGCCCTAGTGCATGAAACATCACTTCTTGAGCTCTGTTTTTTAGAGCTGTTCTACAGTCACCATAGTATCCTTGGAGGGCTGGCAGGGCCCTTTGTTACCTCTCCCTTCTGCCTGGCACGCCTCACTCTACCAGTCACATTCACATTCTGGAAGTCTCCAGGTGGGCTAAGCTATATCTTCCTATCGGTCCTTTGCACTTGCTCTTCTCTTTCTCGGCATACTCTTTCTCAGTGCTTTGCCCAGTACTCTTTGCCTCCTGCATGTTTGACTTCGTGTCTTCATTGCTGAGAGGATGTACTTGACCATTCATTCTAAAGAAGCCCACCAGCCAGGCGTGGTGGCACACACCTGTAATCCCAGCACTTAGGAGGTTGGGGCAGGAGAATTATTATGAGTTGAGACCAGCCTGGGCTACAAGGTGAGTTCAAGGTCAGCCTTAGCTGCATCGGGAGACCCTGTCTCAAAAAGAAAAAGAAAAGAAAAGAAGCAAGCAAGCAAGGTAGAGGCTCTCCAGGCCCTACCTTGTCATTCTCTGTCTCACACACCCTTTCTTTCCTTCCTTCATTGTATTTGTTGGGAGCTCTGATTCATTGTGTATTTATCTGTTTATTTCCTTGCTGGGTGACTCTTCCATTAGACTGCAAACTCCGTAAGGGCAGCAACCATTTATCATAGTGACTGGCGAATGGGAGGCACTCACAAAATATTAATGAAGTCAATGAATAAATCTGTCCCTGGTCAACCGAGTTCCAACTGGTCTTTTGAAAAAAGCAATCTTTATTTCCTAGTCCTCATGTATGTCACACTGCATTGAGATGATCTATATTTGTGATCCTCTCTGGCTGGGGATTAAGCATTGATGCCCCTTGGGTATTTATTTTCTTATTCCTGGGGCATTCAATGACATGTTCTGGTGGTCATCTCTCCTGTCTTTTCCTAAAAGGAAGCTAGCTCTTAATTCATTACCTGTATCTGTCCTAAAATAGAGAAGAATTATTTGTGGAAGAGAGGACTCCATGAGTGGGAATAATGCTGCGTATCAGCTGCTTTCTCAGCTCAGGCATCTCCCTGCTTCTAGACAGAGTGGGTCACTGCCTCCTCCCTGCTCTAGGGCACACTGTGTGTCACTGTCACAGCATTTAGAGCCTGGTTTCTACTCTGTTTATAGTTTCTGAGAGCCTGAAAGAGCCCAGTCATCTGCAGTTATTTAGCATATGTTTGGTTATTGAGTGTAGCTCTTGCAAATCTGGGCAGAGCTTATCTCCTCTGGTAAGGCTGCCCTCTTCCTGGATGGTTCTGGCTGTGCCTCTGGGGTTCTTCCTGAGCTTCCTGCCATGGGGAAGGCTTGGTTTTTGTCTTTGTTATTGTTGGTTTTAGATTCTATTGTTGGGAGTCTGGGGATAACATGCACTGATTCAGGTGGGTCTTCTATTATTTCTATTTAGAGAAATAATTTTTTCTCATTGAAGAAAATTTGGAAAATAAAGGCATATTAAAAATGTATTTTAAAAAAAAATTTTATTTATTTATTTTTTTCTTGTTTCAGAGCCTTTGTTTGTTTATTCACTCATTTTTATGGCCGGCTCAGCCTGCCCTGAGAGCAGGGCTGGCGCAGCATGTGGTGCCGGGATCAAACCGCGGTCCCTGAAGCTGCCCAAGCTTTCCCAAGCAGGCACTTTAGACCACTGAGCCATCCCACCGGGCCAGTAGAAAATGTATTGATGGTGATTTTTTTTTCTTTCTATCCATTTCCTTCTGGCCCTGTTTTTCTTACCTTTTTAACCTTCCTGCTTCTCCTTGCAGAAATTCTCGAATTTGCTCGAGAAATTGGTATTGATCCCATCAAGGAACCAGAACTGATGTGGTTGGCCCGGGAGGGCATCGTGGCCCCACTGCCTATGGAGTGGAAACCATGGTAAGTGACAGGGGTATGGCCCACTGCTTGGGGCTGTCAGAAGCAGAGGGAGATGACCCAGGGGATGGTGTTTGTTATGATTTGTGTCTAGCCTCATGAAGTCATGAGGTGGACTTCTAAAGTTTGTGATTAACTCATGATCCACTGGGATTGTGGGTGTGAGTGCTACATGCAGCCTGGGGTGGATAGCTTGCATTTGGTTTAAGGAAGACAGACTTGCTCTCTGTAGCCTTTGTTGCTATTACTCCTCCCTTTTGCTCTTGCTCTTTGCTGCTACACCACCATGAACAGTTGCTCTCTGCATTGTGCCATTCTGCCTTGGACCCAGCTAAGTATGGACTAAAACCTCCAGTAACTGTGAGCTAAATAAACGTTTCCTTCATTTATTTTGAGTGTGCGGTATTTATCCTGGCAATGAAAAAAGAGTGACCAAGACAGTGTTAATGGGCCACATTTTCTAGGCCTGTACTGCATGGTTGGGGACTATACTGGATCATTCTCCTGCTAGTGCTTTGCAAGTTTCAGGCCTGGGCAGAGGTTGGTGTGATGTCCTCTTGACGGGGTCTGGCACTCGTTCTAGGGCCATGAAACTGTTGCTCTTGGTCACGTCTTCTAGCACCCACCTGAGGTATCTTTTTCTTTTTTTTTTAATTTCCAGATAGTAAAGTTACTTTTTTAAAATTTTTTTGTCTTTAGATAGGCTCTCATTATGTTGTGCAGGCTGTCCTTAAATTCCCTTGTGTACCCCATGCTGGCTTCAAATGCAGACATCCTCCTGCCTCAGCCTCTTAAGTCCTGGGATTATAGGGATGTGCCACATGTCCAGCTCATTGTTTTAGTACATGTTTGTGGTACATAGTGAATACATTCCCAACACGTCATTGTTGTTCCTTGCAGACCAATACCGAAAGTGATAGCTACCTCCTTTGCATGTCCAGAATAGGTGCCATTGTCCCTGGGACTTACAGTGAGGCTGCCTAGACTGGCAGAGGGTTTCATCTCCCTGGACAGTCCATGGCACTGCCATCCAGAATCTCTGTAACCCATTCACAGAGGTTCCTGTTGGTTTGTTAACAGATATTTTCAATTTCAGTTAGAGCTCATTTTTTTTCTTTCCATTTATGTATTTGATACAGGGTATCACTTAGCAGCTGGGACTTGTAGTGATCCTCCTATTTTCTACCTCCCCTGTTTCAACCAACCCTAGGATTACAGGTGTGCACCAGCATGCCTGGGTTTGGTCATCGGCTCAGCATGCCTCAGGGGTGGGGCCAGCGTGGTACGTGAGAGTGGGGATCAAACCCTGGCCCCTGCACTTGCCCAAGCCAGCACTTAGTCTGCTGACTTATCTCACTGCACCCCACTTTTTATGTTTATTTTATTTTATTTTTTGTCTTTTTTGAGACAGGGTCTCACTATGCCATTCAGGAGGGCCTTGAGCTCACTTTTGTAGCCCAGGCTGGTCTTGAACTTGCACTGATCCTCCTGCCTCTGCCTCCCAAGTGCTGGGATTACAGATGTGTACCACCACACCTAGCTGAAACATATGTTTAGCAACTAAAGTTATGTTGCTTACAATCTGGAGTTTCAAAACCACCAAATCAATAATCCTTAAAAGTATTTTGGAAGAATAGGCTCTAACATTCAAAGCATAGCAAAATCTCTTTTAAGAATGATGAAAGGATGTACGTTGTTTGAACTGAAAATCTCCCTTGGTCCAGGTCCTGGCTGTAAGTTTCCGTCTTGGCAACGTAGGTATGAAGACTGTCCTACAGCACACTGTTTTCTGCCTCCTGCCCTGGCAGCTAAGAAATCTGTTCAGTGTTCCAAGAACCTGCTTCTTTCTTCTAACCACATGATGGGGTTGTTTCTGCTAAGTTCTAGGTGGTCTTTTCTCTGAAACAGGGTCTCACTGTGTAGTTCAGGCTGGCTTCAAACTCGAGGCAATCCTCCTTCCTGAGCCTGAGGGCTGAGATCACAGATGTGCACCACCATGCCAGCAGTTCTAGGTTTTCTCACATTTCTATATTTTTTTTTAATGGCAAGTTTTCTTACTAATAACTTTAATTCCTACCCAGTTTAGCAAGTTTTTGCTATAACAAACTTTTAGGTTCCCAAGGAAAAGATGGACTTATCAAATAACTTCCAGAATCAACCCAGTTGTGGTTTTCCCGGTGTCGGTACTATTTGTTGTGATGAGACATTAATGTATATTAGACAGATTAAGCAACATACTTCTACTTGAAGAGTTACTGTTTTTCTGAAATTCAAATCCAACTTGGCGTCCTGCATTTCATCTGGTAACCCAAGAGACCATTACCTATTATCTATATTAGTGAAGCAATTACTTCCTGCTCTGGATGAGACCAGAGCAACTCCCACAGGATGAGTGAAGCAACATATCCTGAGTACAGAGAAGCTAGTTTTCTTTCTTTCTTTCTTTCTTTCTTTCTTTCTTTTTGAGGTAGGGTCTCACTATGCAGTTTAGGCTGGCCTTGAGTTCACTTGTGTAGCCCAGGCTGGTCTCGAACTCGCACTGATCCTCCTACTTCGACCTCCCAAGTGCTGGGATGACAGGCATGCGCCACCACATTCAGCTGAGAAGCTAGTTTTCAAGTAATTCAGGTATCGGCAGGGGTGTGGTCCAAGAGTTCTGGTGGACAGGCCCCTGGTTTCATGAGTTCCTGGGCTTCTCAGATTAGTGCAGCTGGTGACAATCTCAAGGTGCTGTGTCAGCTTGTCAGAGTTTGATAGAGAAGGATGACCCACAGGAGCAGCCTTGTGCTTGAGGATTGTTCAGCACCTGGAACGAGCTTCAGAGCAGCTCTCGGCTGAAGTCCACCTGGGTGCCTTTGACAAAGGCCAGGCTGATAGAGTCAACCACCACTCCCGCCCGACCCTGTTCAAATACCCTGTCGTCCGGGTGAATAACGGTATCCAGGGAAAATTAGTATTGGAACCCGGAGCATCCACCTCCTTCCACCTGCAGCCGGAGAAAGTCTGACCCCCGTCGGTGATTTCCAGAAGCCTCTGGATGCAGCTATCCGTGAGGTGGATCTGCCCTTCGCCAGCCTCTGGGCTGGAGGATCATGCTTCTCGAAGCGCCTGATGTGCCTGCCGCTCGCTCGCTCAGCAGAGGCCTCCAGGACCCTGCCCCTCCGCCAGGGAGCAAGCGCTCTCAGCACCCGGGCCGTTAGGGATGGAGCCCTGGTGGCTGTTTTGCTCCATAAACCCGGCCCTGCACAGTGCTCTCATCCCCTGCCCCCTTTTTAATGAGCAGAATATATTTATTGGGGAAAAGAAAGCTCCTGTCCGAGAGAGGGACAAAAGGGGTGCCTGAGCTGGTTGTCCCCTCGGCCCTTAATTAGAGCTCTTTTGATTGCCAGGGCAGAGACCCGTTCAGGTTTTCTCAGGGCAACAGGCTTAAGGTGAAGAAATAGTGGCCAGGGTGAGGAGGCTGAAGAGCCGTGGTGCTGCCGCCACCTTTCTCCTCCTAAGCACTGTGCCGTCTATTTACTGTGATGGTTTTCTGCGCTGTCCTCACCACCACCCCGTCCTGGCCCCTGCACAGCACACCCATGTTGCCTCCCTGAGCTGAGCAGCGCAGTCTCCTTCCTCCCTTGGAGTGGGGTTTCCTATGTTTTCCCACACTCGGACCCAGAAGTCGTGGGAGGCCCCCGCCCCTGCTGGCCAGGCGGTCCTCCTGCTCTCACCTGTGTTAGTGTGGGCTGTACTCCAGGTGGTGGCAGCTGTTGTCTAACTCTGCTTTGCTGAAGCGTCCTAAGTCCTTCAGGCTTGTTCTGACGTGACAGTCGCCTTGTTCTCTTGATCTTCCTGGCTGCCTTTCCTGTGTCTTCTCCAGTTTCATGACATCCTGTAGGACATCTGTCGGCAATTTACATACTATTTCAGGTGCTGAGGGCTCACAGTTGTGTTTGTAGGATGAGGTCATAGGAAGACATTTGCTGTTTTGTTTCTGTTAGTTACCCTGATGGAGGGTAGGACACTCACTGGTGAAGCTTTATACTATACTAGTTGACTTTGTACACTTGCCAGGGTGGCTAATACTTCCTTGTCCTATAGGGAGAACGTGAACTGGTATAGCACATTTATATATGACATACTGTACCCCTTTCTCAAGGATGATTACTATTAATTGGTATGTTCTTTCCAAGTCTTTTTATTTGTTTGGTTTTTGAGACAAAGCCTCACTATATAGCCAAGGCTGGCTTTGTTTCAACTTCTTTTTTGTTTTTTTCCAGAACCATGATGGAACTCAGGACTTTGCACTTACCACGTAGGCACTTGTGCCCCTGAGCTATCTTTCTGGCCCCAAGGCTGGCTTTGAACTTGTTACGTAGCCCAGGCTGATTCAAGAGTTTTAGAGCTCCTCCTGCCTCAGTCTTCTGAGGGCTGGTGTTATAAGCTTGGACCACAGTGCCTGGCCCTCCCAGATCTTCTCAAACACACACAGAGGTGCTAGGTTTTTTTTTTTTTTTTTTGTTTGTTTGTTTGTTTCTTTTTTAAACATAAATGCTGAGCCAACAAGATAGTTTGGTGGTCTAAGTGCTACCTGGCAAGTGCAAGGACCTGGGTTCAGTCCTTGGTACTACATGCTGTGCTATCCCTGTGTTGAGCCAGCCATTGAAACCAGGTGTGGTGCATGCCTCTAATCCCAGTGCTGGGGAGGCTGACATAGGAGGATCACTATGAGTCCAAGCTGTATAGCAAGACCCTGTACCAAATCAATCAATCAATCAATCAAAGCCCTAAGTGCTATGTTATATATACATCTCTGTTACGTCAGTATATATATGCACCTCATTCTTCTTAGCAGCTTTTATCTTTCTCCTATATAGGGGCCTTGCACATGCTAGGCCAAGCGCTGTACTGCTGAGCTATGTCCTCATCCTAGCTATACTACTCTTATAGTGAAGGACATTTGGGTATTTCTGAGACCGACTGTGTATGTAAGGATCTATTTCTAGAGTCTCAGCAGTTTTCCATTGATCTCCCTATCTCTATTTATACCAGTACCATTTATACCAGTACCATTCTGTCTTGATTACTGTGGCTTTATAATCTTGAAATCATTTAGTGTAGTCCTCCAACATTGTTCTTTTTGCACCCTTTGCATTTTTTTAAAATGAATTTTATAATTAGCCTGTCAGTTTCCAGGGCTTTCACACTGATTTACATTTCTAGCCTTTTTATTTTTATGTTTTCCTTTCGGGGGGGGGGGGCGGCACCAGGAATTGAACTAAGGACTTCACGCTTGCCAAGCAGGCACTGCACCACTGAGTTAGACCCCTGACCCTCCCAGCCTTTGTATATTTTTTATTCTGAGGCAGCATCTCTCTGTGCTTTCCAGGCTAGGCTTGAACTTTCTATCCTCCTGCCTCAACTTTCCAGCGTATTACTGGTGTTACAGGCACGCACCCTGTATCCAGCTCAGCACCGACTTGGCTTTCTCAGTCAGTGGACGTAGCTCTAGGCCTAACTGTGGACTTAGCTGTGGTAGTCCACAACTAACAACCCATTTCTAGCTATTTAGTTTTCTTGAATCTCTCTAAGAAATTATAGGTTGTTCTGTGTGTGCATGTCTTGCCTGTCTTTTATTGAATTTATCCTTAAGTAGTCAATATTTTTTGATGTTTTTGTAAATGTAATATTTCCAATTCCCACTTGTGTGCTGCTTTTATATGGGCATAAAATTGCTTTTTGTATATTGATCTCACAGTATACAGCCTTGCTAAACTCAGTTATGTCAGGACTGGTAGCCTTTTTTTCTTTTTAATTCCATCAGACTTTCTACGGGGCTGATGGTGTGTTCTGGGAATAAAGACATTTTCACTTTTTCCTTTCTAATCTGGTTCACTTTTATTTCTATTTCTTACCTTCCTGCACTGAGTAGAGACTTCAGTTTTATTAAATAGAAGTGGCAGCAAAGAATATTTTTGCCTTTTTTCCTCGTCTTAGGCAAAAATATTTAGTCTTTTATCATTCAGTAGATGTTAGCTGTAGGTTCCTTATAAATGCCCTTTGTCAGGAAGGGAAAATATCCTTCTATTCCTTCCATTCTAAGAGTTTAAAGCAGGGATGGGTGTTAGATTTTATCCATTTTTTTCCTCCATCTATTGATAGGATTATATGACTTTTTGGGTCTGTTTATTTAATCAAGTATATTGATTTTTCCAATGTTAAACTAATCTTATATACCTGGGATAAACTCTGCGTGCTCATACTGTATTATCTTTTTTATATTTTACTATGTCTGATTTTCTAAAATTTTTGAAATATTGAGGCTATGTCCATGAGGGAAATTGGTCTATAGTATCATTTTTCTTACATGTTTGTCCCATTCTATGAGGCCAGATTAACATTGGTCTCACAGAATGGTTTGTGAATTTCTTCCTCTTCAGTTTTCTGGATGAGCTTGTATAGGATTAGTATTATTTATTCTTTAAATGTTTGGCCCAGTGATATCATTCAGAGTGTACAGTGATTGTTTGGGCTGTTTCTTTTTTTTTTTTGTCTTTTTGAGACAGGGTCTTGCTGTGCAGTTGAGGCTGGTCTTGAGCTCACTTTTGTAGCCCAGGCTGGTCTCGAACACGCACCAATCCTCCTGCCTCAGCCTTCTGAGTGCTGGGATTATAGGCGTGAGCCACCACGCCCGGCATGGGCTATTTCTTTTTGATTGCGATTTTTTTTTAATATTGTGGCTGGCTCAGCTTGCCCTACAGGTGGGGCTGGCGCAGCATGTGGTTTTGGGGATTGTCCCTGTGGTTGCCTAAACTTGCTTAAGCAGGTGCTTTAGACCTCTGAGCCATCTTGCTGGCCCTTGGGCCGTTCCTTTTTGAATGAGCTTTGGTAGTTTGTGTCCTGAAGGAATTTGTCTGTTTGTCTATTTTTTCTTTTTTGTTTTCGTTTCAGCAGTCCTGGGGATTGAACCCAGAACCCTGTGTGTGCCAAGCAGATGCTTAACCACCAAGCTACATCCCTTGTCCTTTTTACTTTTTTTTTTTTGTCTTTTTGAGACAGGGTCTCACTATGCAGTTCTGGCTGGCCTTGAGCTCACTTTGGTAGCTCAGGCTGGTCTTGAACTCACACCGATCCTCCTGCCTCAGCCTCCGAGTGCTGGGGTTACAGGCGTGCGCCACCACGCCCGACCCTTTTTACTTTTGAGACAGTCTCCTCAGGTAGCCTAGGCCAGCCTTCAGTTTGCAGTATGCCCCACCCCATCTCAGCTGTTCAAGCAGTTCTTTCTTTTTTGGCACAGGGTCTCACTGTGTAGCCCAGGCTGGCCCTGAACTCATGGCAGTCCTACTGGCCCAGCCTCTTGAGTACTGGGATTGCAGGTGTGCCGCGATGCATAGTTGCCTTGGCTATTGTCTTCTACTTTTCCATGTGAATTTTAGCTTTGGTTTCTCAAGGATTCTTGGGATTTTTAAAACTGGGATTACATCTATATTTTATAGGTTAATTGGGGAATAATTGGGTTTTTGTATTGTTGAGTCTTGTGGTTCATGAAATACTTCTATCATCTTTTTTTTAAAATCTTTGTTTCTGTTATGGCCAGCTGCCCTAGGGATGGGGCTGTCACAGCATGTGGTGCCGGGGATGGAACTGTGATCCCTGTGGTTGCCTAAGCTTGCCGAAGCAGGCACTTTAGACCACTAAGCTATCTTGCTAGCCCATCTATCATCATTTTTAAGCTGAAGTTAGCCCCTTTAAAAGTTTTTTAAAATTTTTATTTATTTATTTTTCTTGTTTCAGAACTTGTTTGTTTGTTTATTTATTTTTATGGCCAGCTCAGCCTGCCCTGAGGGCAGGGCTGGTGCAGCATGTGGTGCTGGGGATTGAACCATGGTCCCTGCAGCCACCTAAGCTTTCCTAAGCAGGCGCTTTAGACCACTGAGCCATCCTGCCAGGCCCTAAATGTTTTTTATAATATTCTTTTAAAAATATAATGTAGGGCAGATGAGATAGGTTAATGGACTGTGCCTGTTTAGCCAAGTGCAGGGACCAGGGTTTGATCCTGACACCACATACCCAACTGGTCCCACCCTAGCACACTGAGCTAACTGAAACTGGGCATGGTGGCACATGCCTATAAATCCTGGAGCTGGGGAGGCTGAAAATAGGATCACTATAAGTTTGAGCTGTGCAGTGAGACCCTATACCAAATATATGTATATATATATATATATGTATATATATATATATATATATATATGTATATGTATATATGTATATATATGGTGGCATGCACCTCTAATCGCACTAGTCAGAAGGCTGAAGCAGAGGATCACAGTGAGTTACAGGCCAGCTTGGGTTACATAGTGAGTTCAAGGCCAGGTTTAACAACAGAGTATGACCCTGTCTCAAAAACAAAACAACAAAAAACCAACAATAGAAATGTATAACCTTCATTAGATGCATCACAGAATACTTTGCTTTTGTTTGCTTCATTTTGGTTATTAGTGAATAGGAAGATTAAATTTATTTATTTGTTTTGCTTCTATCTTTATGTGTTTGTTTTTTTTTTTTTTTTGCAGACTGGGCATTGAACTCAGGCCCTTGCATTTGCCATGCAAGAGCTTATTCTATTGAGCTATCTCCCCAGCCCCTCAGGCTGGATTTAAACTCATGACAATCCTCCTTCCTCAGCCTCCTGAGTACCAGGTTTACAGGTGTGAGCCACAGCACATGGCTATTCCTTATATGTTTCATTTGTGACTTCTCTTTTCTTTCTTGACCAGTCTTTCACAGGCTTGCACATTGTAATAATTTTATTTTGGTGGGTCCAGGGTTCAAACTCACAACCTTGCACTTGCCAGGCAGGCACTTGTGCCACGGAGAAGTTGTAATAATTTTCTTGAGAAAAATAAATAGTTTTTGTTGTTATTGAACTTTCGTATCTTTCCTTCCATGTCTTTTAACTTCTATCTCATTTTTTTTTTTTTTTTTTTTTTTTTTTTTTTTTTTTTTTTTTTTTTTTTTTTTTTTTTTTTTTTTTTTTTTTTTTTTTTTTTTTTTTTTTTTTTTTTTTTTTTTTTGAGATGGGATCTCAATGCATAGTTCAGGCTGGCTTTAAACTCACCATCTACGCCAGAATAACCTCAAACTTGTGGTAGTCGTCCTTCCTCAGCCTCTTGAGTACTGGGATTACAGGCCTGAATTACCATAAAGATTATTTTATTACCTACGTTGCATTCTGGATAATTGTCTTAGGTCTATTTTCTAACTCATCATTTGTTTTTTTTCTCCTGTATTCCATCTGCTGTTTAACACATCTGTTTTCTTTGAAATAATTCTACCCATTCCTATTTTACTTTTATTTACTTATTTATTTGTCTTTTTGAGACAGGGTCTCACTGTGTAGTTCAGGCTGGCCTTGAGGTCCCTTTTGTAGCCCAGGCTGGTCTGGAACTCACACTGATTTTCCTGCCTCAGCCTCCCAAGTGTTGGGATTACAGGCGTGCGCCAACATGCCCAGCTCTGCCCCTTCTTATAAATGCTGTTTTTTAGGATTTGTCTTTTAATCATAAATTCTACTCCTTTTATCATTATCATCATGATCATCTTCATCATGATCATCCTCACTACCACCACCACCACTACCACCACCACTGTTGTACTAGGGGTCACACTCAAGTCCTTGTGCATGTTAAGTGCACACTCCTATTCAGCTATACCCTCAACCCCAACAATAATTTGAAATGTAGTTATTTTTGCTCTTCTTTTGATTGTTCTGCTGTTTCAAGTTCCTTGGCATGTTAATTTTTCTGTTCCTTGTGTATTCTCCTAGTCATTATGAACTGTTTCCTCATAAAGGCTGTAACTTTTTATTGTGAGTTTTGTGAATTCATATCCTGTAGGGTTTATTTTCTGTGACAGTCTTATTCCCAGGTTGCTAACTAGCTTTTTTGTTACATTTGCCAAGGTTGTTTTTTTTTTTCTTTTATGGCTGGCTCAGCCTGCCCCAGGGGTAGGGCTGGCACAGCATGTGGTGTCGGGGATTGAACCATGGTCCATGTGGTTGCCTAAGCTTGCCTAAGCAGGTGCTTTAGACTGCTGAGCCATCTTACTGGCCCAAAATGTCAATTTTTGATATGATTCTGTTTTGCCTGTAGATCCTACGGCAGGTGATATGTTCCCTTGCTGCTTCCATAGCCTGCTGGGTCCTTGTTTTTTTAAAAAATCTTTATTTATTTGGCACAGGATCTCCCTATGAAGCTTGGACTCGTATTGATCCTCCTGTTTCAGACTCCCTAGCCCTGGGATTTCTGGTGTGTACCACCACACCTGGTTTTGGTGGCCTGCTGGGTATAGAGCCAGCATGGCACATGGTACTAGGGATTGAACCTGGGTTTTTGTGCTTTCCAGGCATGTGCTTAGACTATCGAGCTATCTCCCCAGCTTCTGGGTCCTTGTTTTCTTTCTACACTTGATCTTAGTCAAAAGGCCGAGAAGCGATCCTTGTTTTCTTTCTTTCTTTTCTTTTATGCGGGGGTGGGAGGTCCTAGTTTCCATGGAGCTCGTGTGCTTAAGGATCTTAGATATATATGAGGTCACATTTCTAGTTAACCAATCCATGATGGCCAAAGGCCACGTGTTAGTCACTTTCCCATTGTTGGGACAAAATCCCCAGTATACTCGATTTAAGGGAGAGATTGATGTGGCTCACAGTTTCCGGTGTGTCCAGGTCTTGGTTGTCTGGCTCCAAGGCAGAAATCGCTTGGTAGAAGGTGGAGCGAGGCTGTTCAGTCCACAGCAGCAAGGGAGGGGCGGGGGGGGGGAGCCAGGGAGAGGAGCAAACCCTTCTGGGTCATCCCCAGTAACTCACCCCTAAGCAGTCTTCTCCTGCTGACAGCATGCTGAACTGTGAGCTCATCCATGGGTGAGCCCACTGATGAGTGTGGTGCTCCCGCTGCCCAGTCACTTTCCATACGAATGAGCTTTTGACAGGCAGTTGAACTCTAGACCACAGCAGGCCGTATCTTATGTCCTCATGTTAGCGTTAAACACCAGTTTCTCAAGGCCTATGTCCAACCTCAGACTCTTAGGTCTGTACTTTGGCTTCATATCTTGTTTCTGCCACATGAGGATTTTTCTTTTTGGCTAAGTTTGGAAAAATTATTTTGTTTGGTTGTTATAATTGGCACTGTGTATTGGTCTAGTATTTATCTTCATTGGCAGAGGCTGAAGGGCAGTCATTTCCTCTGGCAAGCATGATATGTGAAGTTTTGTACGTATTTCTTTTTTTTTAAGGAATTTTTTATTTCTTTATTTTCTTGTTTCAGAAACTTTGTTTATTCACTCACTTTTATGGCCGGCTCAGCCTGCCCCGAGGGCAGGGCTGGTGCAGCATGTGGTGCCGGGGATCGAACCGTGGTCCCTACAGCCACCCAGCTTTCCCAAGCAGGGGCTTTAGACCACTGAGCCATCCCGCCAGGCCCCGTGTACGTATTTCTTTAAAACTAAAATTTCTGGAATTTGTATAGGTATATACAGAATTTCAGTGTTGCTAATTAACATCAAATATAATTTCCATTGAAGTTTAGCAGTCCCACTGATATTGGATATGATTATTCATTTAGAAATACTGTTAATTAAAAAACTGTCAACACCAAGTCTGCCAGATCAGTTAGTCCATCATTATTCAAGTTGGCCTTCTATAAAGCTGTAGGGCAGTGGCCTTTATACTTCCATTTTCAGTTGGATTATCAGTTCTTAGTCTCCTTGACTGAGAGGCCACCAGAAGGCCCTCTGCTTATAGTGTTTTAGCCCTTCCTTCCTTCCTTCCTTCCTTCCTGTATTTGGTACAGGGTCTCACTGTGCAGCTTGGAGTCATAGTGATCCTCCTGTTTTCAGCCTCTCCAGTGCTGGGAATACAGGCGTGCAGCACCACGCCCAGACTGAGTGGCTGGCTCAGTGTGCCTGGGGGTGGGGCCGACACAGCTTGTGGCACCAGTCTTCAAGCCCTTGTCCCTCTCCTTGCCTAAGCAGGCACTTAGTCCAGTGAGCTATCTTGCCAGCTCTAGTTTTTTTTTTAGCCTGGCTCTCTGTATTCTTCCATCTTCTGGCTGTTACCCAATTCCAAAGTTGTAACAATAACCACACTTAGAATTGAATTTCTTTTTTTGTACTTTTGAGACAGGGCCTCACTATGCATTTCAGGCTGGGCTTGGGCTCACTTTTGTAGCCCAGGCTGGTCTTAAACACACATCAATCCTCCTGCCTCAGCCTTCTAAGTGCTGGGATTACAGGCATGTGCCCCCATGCCCAGCTAAATGAATTTCTGTATTAGTCTGTTTTATATTACTATAATAAAATACCCAAGACCAGGAACTTTATAAAGGAGGATAATTTAGCTCAGCCTTAGAGGTTCAAGGGCACAATACCACCTATGCAGCTCTGGGGAGGCCTCAGGTCAGATGGTATCTTGATGATGGGAGTGTGCATGCATATGAGAGGCCCCATGATGAGAAAGGAAAACACAGTAGGGGGAGGGAGGCAGGCTTGTGCTGTTTGTGTGTGTGGGCATGCGTGCATGTGCACATGCGTGTGCGCGTGTGCATGCCTATGTGTGTAGCACTGGAACTGAACCTGGGGCCTTTGAACTGAGCTACATTCCCATCTCCAGCACTTTCTTAATTTTTTATTTTGAGATAGGACTTGATAAGTTGCCCAGGCTGTGGTTGAACAGGCTTGTACTTAAAAAAAAAATTGTTATGGGGTCTTACCGTGCAGCTCAAACTCCTCGTGATCCTCTTGTCTCAGCTGTCCCAGTGCTGGGATTATAAACGTGCACCACCACACCTGGTTTTGGAGCCCGCAGCAGGGCTGGCACAGCATACAGTACAGGGGATCAAGCTCAGGTGCTTTGACTGCTGAGCTGTCTCCCCTGCCCCAGGCTTGTGCTTTGTATAGCAGTCTTCTTATAAGCACTAGCTCAGGAGTCCTGTGAAAATTACCCTAATCTCTTCTGAGAGCAGTATCCCTGGTGTCTTAAGGACCTTCCACTAGGCCTCATCCTACAGAGGTTCCACCACTTCTTAACATTGCCACCCTAGTGACCAACCTTTCAATACATGAACCCCAAGGGGACAGACCATGTCCGAACCTTGGCACCCTTGATATTTGCTTATTCCTGCTCATGTTCCCTTTTATTTATGTATTTTTTACATTTTTATTTTTATTTTATTCTTGTTTCAGAACTTTTGTTCGTTTGTTTATTTATTTTTATGGCTGGCTCAGCCTACCCTGAGGGCAGGGCTGGCATAGCATGCGGTGCTGGGGATTAAGCCATGGTCCCTGAAGCCACCCAAGCTTTCCTAAGCAGGCGCTTTAGACCACTGAGCCATCCTGCCGGGCCCGTGTTCCCTTTTATTTGAACTGAGACTCAGTGTCTTAGTTACTTTTCTCTTGTTGCTGGGACAAATGCCTGACACCCAACATGAAGGAAAGAAAGGTTTATTTAGCTCACAGTTACTGGAGGTTTCAGTCTATACTCAGCTGGATCCAAGGCTGAGGGGCACATGGCAGAGAGCAGCACTATAAGGTGGTAGAACAGCAACAGTGGCTACAGAGGCAGCCTACCAAAGAGGGCAGCAGAGCAACAGCTCGAGTCTGTGTCTCTGTCTCTCTTTAAATTACATCAGGCTCTCTGCTTTAACCTGTCTGCCTCAGGCCACACCTATAATTCCCAGCAGTACTCAGACCATAATCTCATCAGTACTAAAACATAATCCCAGTGGATCATGGATCAACTCTCAAACTCTAGAAGTCCCTGCCACATGCGTGCATGAGGCTTTGGGGGGACAACTAGACATAAACCGTAACATTCAGCTTGTCAAGTTGTTAAGGAGCCTGATTGGGATTGGATTTATACATTAATTGGAAGATTCTTAGTATCTTTGCAGATGTATTTTCTTTCAGGAACATGGAATTCCTCTCCAAATGCCCCCAACGCCCTTCACTAAAGATTTGTAAAAAATTTATACATTTTGAATTCCTTTGTGTTTATATTGCAACTGTGAGTGGGATTCTTTATCCTATTAGCTTTCCTGATGGACTATGTTGTTGTTCTAGTGGTGTTGGTGCCTGTGCTAGGCAAGGCTTCTGCCACCGGGCCACACTGTCACCTTTCCTAACAGATTGCTGTTAATGGTGGATGGGAAGAATTTCAACTTGCTTTGGACTTGACCACGTTGGGCCCTAGATTCTCCTACATTATTTCCTTCTCCCATGATCCCTGCTAGCTTGGGATTTTAAACTCATTAGTTTTGTATCTTTTGCAAGACCAAGCTTTCACAAGAGATTTTTTCTTCTTCACAGTCTTCATGAAAATATTGAACAATAGGATAGCAGTAGGATTTGTTTCCAAAGTAGTCATGTTTATGCTTCTTTTAAGTAAAATTAAATTCAGTCCCACTGTAGTGCAAGTTTTCAGGAATTTTTTTTTCTTTTATGAATAGAATATATTTATAGGGGGAAAGAAAGCTTCCGTCCAAGAGAGGGATGGGAGGGGCGTCCTGAGTAGGTGTCCCCTCAAGAATTCTAATGATTGTGTTTCTCCACCTAGTGAAGTCTTTCTGCAGCTAAATGCATTGTTCTGTGTCTGCACCAGCTCCTGTTCGTAGCCCTGGCGCTCAATACCATCGTGATCGCACGGAAGCTAAACTCCAGTTTTCTGCTACTGTTAATCCTTTCCACCTCCCAGTCCCCACTCCCTATGCCTTCTCTGTGCCCTGTCCCCTTCCTGTTCTATTTTTTGTACTAAGTCACAGGGACTAATATCTGAATTACACTTGTTCTCAGCCAGAACATCACGGGTGACATCTACTACTTCAACTTTGCCAATGGGCAGTCCACGTGGGACCACCCGTGCGATGAGCACTACCGGAAGCTGGTGGTTCAGGAGCGGGGGAAGCTGTTGGCTTCTGGGGCTGCTAAGAAGAAGGACAAGAAAAAGAAAAAGGAAAAGAAAGACAAGAAGGACAAAGAGGCCTCTAAAAGCCCGGTGGTGAGCCAGTGGGTGCCAGGTCTGAAAGAGGTGGGGCTGAAACCCGAGGCTTTTGGGTTTCACACAGCTGGAGGTGTGTAGCTGGGAGGCTCAAATGGCGATCAGAAACTCTTTTTATTTTATTTTATTATTTATTTATTTAAATTTTATTTATTTATTTTTTCTTGTTTCAGAACATTTGTTTGTTTATTCACTCATTTTTATGGCCGGCTCAGCCTGCCCCGAGGGCAGGGCTGGCGCAGCATGTGGTGCTGGGGATCGAACTGTGGTCCCTGAAGCCGCCCAAGCTTTCCCAAGCAGGTGCTTCATCCCGCGGGGACCCTTTTTTTTTTAAGAATTTTTTATTTTATTTATTTATTTATTTTTCTTGTTTCAGAACCTTTATTTGTTTATTCACTCATTTTTATGGCCGGCTCAGCCCACCCAGAGGGCAGGACTGGCTCAGCATGTGGTGCCGGGGATTGAACCCAGGTCCCTCAGACCGCCCAAGCTTTCCCAAGCAAGCGCTCTAGACCACTGAGCCATCCCGCCGCGCCCTCTTAATAGTGCATCATTTAAAGCTTGCTTATCTTCTGGCAGTTGTTCCCATCCTGCAACAATTCCATTTTCTTTCTGGAGCATGTGTGGCATAATCAGGCTGCTGGGAGAGCGGCACTACCTGTCATGGTGTTCCATGGTAGTCTCAGTGATGACACCTGCCACTCTGGTGTGGGGACAAGTGTTGGGAGGATTGAGAGCCTACTGAGCGGGTGTGCTTTCCTGTTCCTGGGTGTCTGTGTGTTCTAGCATGGGCTGGTTAGCTGCTTAAAGCGGTGTGAATTCAGTTGTCAGAACACCAGTACCTTCAAGATTCACAAGAAGAGCCTTGAGCCTGATCTACTCTCTGGATTTTCTTGGTTGCTGGTGTCTGTGCTTAGTGGTGGATAACTGGAGTTTAGATGCCATTCGATCGTGATGGTGTTGAGTGCTGTTTGCACTGAATCCTGAGTGTCTTATGGTCATTGTTATTTTGTTACTTTAGCATCTCTGAACTTAGGAGTAGAAGTTACTGCCCTCATTTTAGGAAGAGCAAGTTGGGAAATGTAGGGAGCTTAGACCCAGGCTGGCCCATGTGTAGGTGTTACAGGGGATCAGGGGCTGTAGGCACATTGAAGAAGAGGTGGGGGGCTGAGGAACTCAGTCCTGTCAGGTAGGGAGCACTGGGCACATTTTTTCACCCCTCTCAGTGGTCTAAGTCTTTTTTTGTTTGTTTTATAGTCTGTTTCTAATCAGAGCCTGACACTTCTCCCTGAAGATTTTGTCCATCTCTTTTTTTCCAGTTCTGGGAATTGAACCCAGGGCCTCACACATGCTAGGTCATACTCTATTACGGAACTATACCCTTAGCCGGGTTTTTTCCTTAGCTGTCAGCCCTGGCTTTGAACAGTTGTAGATTTTTTTTTTTTTTTTTAACACTACGTTAACTTTTTTTTTTTTTTTTAAAAAAGCAGAATGTATTTATGGGGGGAAGAAAATACCTGTCTGAAAGAGGGACAGGAGGTGGGCCTGAGTGGGTTGTCCCCAACAATTGTTGATTAATTTAGCCTTTTTATTATGTTCAAGCTTTTTTGGTACCCTTATCTCCCTTGCCTACCTGCATATTCCTCATGGTTCGAGAAATAAGTCAACAAACCTATTTCTCTACATGGAGAAAAGAGGGCAGGTAATTTCCAAATAGATTGAATTTTCTAATATCATGTTTGAAAGGCAGAAGTTGGCAGATGGACTCTTCACTAACCAGGATTATGTAAAGTGATACTCTGGCACAAGTAAAGGTAGGGGAGGAAATTAAGTGAAGGTTCTAGGGTGGGGCTTGGGTGACACATTGCCTTCCTGAAGATCCCTGTAAAAATAATTTCTTCTGTACTTTGGAAAAATCAGAGCAACTGGACAGCTTTGGGCTGTCAGTCTGGTTCTTTGGGATCAGGAAAATGACCTGTAGCTTGAGTTTGTCTGGGGGACAGGCCTGAATGAGTGGGTAGGTTTGGCCTCTGGAGCAGTCACAGCTCGATGGTGTTTAGTGTGCATGTCTCCTGGAGCTGTACGTTTGTCTAATGATGTTTTCTAGGACTGCTTAGGCATCTGCCAAGCTGTACCTCTGCTAGAAGATGCTGGAATGAGTTCCCTAGGCTCAGGCGGTGGATGTGCTTCCCCCTTTATTCTCTCTTGTAGAAAGTTTCTGGGAGACCTTGTTAAAAGGGAGATTTTATGAAGTGAATGAATTACAGAACCTATGAGCTAGGTAGCGCCATAGGGACAATCTGGCTAAAAACTTTTAGACTTTTATTTATTTATTTATTTTTGTCTTTTTGAGACAGGGTCTCACTATGCAGTTCAGGCTGGCCTTGAGCTCACTTTTGTAGCCCAGGCTGGTCTCGAACTCACACCAATCCTCCTGCCTCAGCCTCTCAAGTGCTGGGATTACAGGCCTGCACCACCAGGCCTGGCAAGACTTTTATTAATAGTAGAGACCTGTCTTTAGATCAGCTTCTCTGAAGAAGTACAACTTATAAAGAGAGGAATGGAGATGCTCTGATTGAAATTGAGGATGGGGGCCTTGATGATGCCTTTTCTCTGTCACATGTCCATTTTTTGGGGGAGTTCTTTTTTGAGACAGGGTCTCGCTGTGCAGTCCAGGCTGGCCTTGAGCTGATTTCGTAGTCTTGAACTTGCAACAATCCTCCTGCCTCAGCCTCCTGAGTACTGGGATTATAGGTGTGCACCATCACACCTGGCCACCTGGCCATTTTGTAGGGCTCTCCTTGGTAGTGAGTCTCCTATGTACCATGGATCAAAGTTTGGAGAAGATAACTGGAGTCTAGAACACAAGTATTTTCTTTAAAATTTTTTGGGGGGCATTGGGGAGATCGCTCAGTGATCTAAGCACCTGCCTGGCAAGCATAAGGACTTGGGTTTGATCCCTGGTACCACATGCTGTGCTGGTCGCTGAAACTAGGTGTGATGACATATGCTTGTAATCCCAGTACTGGAGAGGCTGGGGCAGGAGGATCACTATGAATGAACTGCATAGTGAGACTCTGTAAAAAATAAATGAATAAAAATCTTTTAATTAAATTTTTTTAGTAATTAAGTTTATTGATACATGTTAGGTGTACATCAAGATCACAATCATCATGAGGAATTTGTGCCTGAGCATGATAAAACTTGATTCTTTTTTCCCCACCCCCAACTGCCTTTCAACCCATCTTTCCCTCCTTATTTACAAAAGCTTTAACACAAATTATTTTCAACCCAAAGGAACATTTAGCTTTCGTATCTCTTTTGATTTTTGCTTTAAGTAGAGGGTGGGTTTCTTGCCAAGGGTAGAGGTGGTAAGTGTAAATCACAAGTGTTTTGTCTTAGTTTTCTCTGCATGCTTATGTACCCATCTAGGAGATACAGCCTGAGCAGGGACTTCTGCCTTCTTCCTTTCTCCACGGCCCATCCCCTCTCTCAGCACCTGGGCCTGCTGATCTGGACCTAGACCAAGAGATGGAGGCTAGAAGTGAGGGATCCTTTCAGAAAGGAAAGAGCCTGTGCATGCTGAGCGGTACGCCTTGGCCTCCCATGGGTGTCCTCTCTAGCAAACTGCAGCCACTGTCCAAAGGCCAAGCTTCCCGAACCCACGAGATCTTTGCTGATGTGGAGAAAATCTTAGGCAGGGCTCCAGCCCAGTTCAGGGCAGAAATAGCTGATCAGCCTGGTTTGGAGATACCCCAGAAGGCAACAGAGAAAGTCTACCTGGGATCTTCAGACCCTGAAATAGAAGAGCTGGAAATGAGGACCAGACAGCAGAAGCTTGGAGCCCTGGGCCCTCAGAATACTGGGCCTCTCCGGAATAGGCAGGATGTGCTAGAGAGCAGGAGCCAGGCCCCTGTCCACCGTAAGCTTTGTGAAGCCAGCAAAGTTCCACAGCTAAAACACGAGCAGCATGGCCACAGCATAGCCACACTGAGCTCCACTGGCCCTGGGGGGGACAAGGGCCAGAGCCCTATTCCCTTGCCCTTCCCTGAGGAGGAGTCTTCCCTGTTCCCTGGTTCTTCTGACCATGTGCTGCCCACCAGGAAGAGTAAGCTCTCAGCAGATGACAGCTTAGCTGACGACCTGAGCTGGCAGGGAGTTCCTGGGGAAAGTGAGAGCCTAGGCAGGGGAAGGCGAAGGAGGGAGCCCCCAGGTCTGTGGGTGGGACAAGTCTCCAAGCTTGTCAGCAGGGCCAGTCCTGGCAGCTGCAAGGAAACAGAGCCTGGTATGCCTATGGCCCTGGGGGCCACAGCCAAAAATCTACTACAGGGACTCTTCCTAATGCGATCTGATGCCCTGGCATCAGAATCAGCTCAGGATGCCTCTTCGGAGGCTCCAGCCAGTGAGAAGAGGCACCTCTCAGAGCATCCAGACCCGCACAGTGAAGGCTGGAAGCCCAGTGTGTGTGAGGCTGACCTGAAGAGCTGCAGCAGTGGTGACAGAAGCCTGGCCTTGCCTCTTGGCACTGTGATTCCACAGGAGGTGAACAGCTTTGCTGGGGGCCAACAGAGCCCCTGCGCCCCTGTGCTGGCTGTGGATCCATCAAACCTGCGGCCCAGAGATTCACACTCCTGCCCCTCTCTGGCCTTCCAGTTGTCTCACATGCAGAGCTCTGCTGAAGAGCAGTCAGAGAGTGAAGACTACTCTGAGGATCAGAGGTTCTATCAGCACATTCTGCAGATGGTCAAGATCTCCCAGAGACTGGAGGGCCTGGGGCTGCCTGAGAGTATGCTGGAAATGTCATGCAAAGACACTGCTGACATGGTCTGTTGCACAGAGGCTGAGCCTTTCAGGATATCTAGTGAGGGTGAGCACGAAGCCATCAGAGCTGTGGAGAGAGGCTCGAGGTTTCTGTCTTGGGGGCCACAGCTGCTGGGATACCCTCAGGAGGTGGCCCCTGCCCCTACAGAGCAGGGGGCACCACAGCAAGCCTACTGCCAGCCAAGCAGCCAGGGGCTAGTCGAGCTGAGTTGCAGCAGAGGGCTTGCTACAGAGCCAGGCAAGACCCAGCTTCTTAACCAGGTAGGCTTCTTAGGGTGTGGCCTGAGGCTTCAGGCCAGGGTGAACCTGCAGGGAGGGAGCAGGCGGAGTTCATGTCTTAGCACAGTCTTCAGGTTTGCTTTCTTCTTGCTTACCCTCCCTTAGTAACTGTTGATCCCTTTACCCAAGAAGCTGTCTTGTGGGATGACTTGTATTCAGGTCTCTTCTACTCTCTATCCTACAAGATAGGGCATTTTTAACTTCTTTCCCTTGGATATAATTGTTAATTCGTGGGTGGTTCACATGCTTTGAAGGTAATCAGTTTTCAGAGTGGGCAAGATGGCGCTGATGGTGGGGCTCACACAGGATAGAGACACCTCCTGAGGTTTGTGAAGCCTTTCCCTTTCCCGTCAATTAATTCTGGAGAAGGGGCCTTGCGAGTAAGCGCCCTACATCAGAGCTGTGAACCTGCCCCTTCTCCGAGGCATGCAGAGCTGGAGTGTTTACACTCTTATGAAGGACTGAGGCTCACAGGCTCCTTGTGCTGTTCAGTGAGCTCCTTCTGCTCCTTTCCTCCTGGGCCCAGAAACCAAATTGCTGTATTGTGTTATGCTTGTGCTGACCCTGTTTGTGACTTCACTTCCTCACCTGCTGGGATTTACCGAAGGGTTGGGCTTGCCCTGTCATGCTGATCCTTTGTCCCTGTAAGAGTCTCCATATTCTTCATTCAGAAGAACTCAGTGAGCATCAGAGACCACGGAGATCAGTCTGACTCTTCCTGGCTATTTTGCTATGGCCCAGCTGTGGCTTTACCCAGTTGTTTCCTCTGGTTCCTAATTGCTGACGTGCACTGGTTCTCTGTTAGCTTTAATAACTCCTATAGTACTATAAATATCAGATAAGCTGCAGATTACCCTGAAAGTTTTAATTAGCACAATGGCAGCAAGTTTGTCTTCTCTGAAGGACAACGTCATGCACAGCCCCACACTCAGAGTTAATGGCCATCTATAGAGGATGATCAGCTAGGGGCCAGGAATATATAATTTCCCTGCTAACCACTGATTTAGTAAAGGCTCTGGAGAACAAAGGCCTCAGCATGCCTGTCTCCCTCCCTCAAGCCCCCAGCACGTTAGCAAATTAGGCATGCTAGGAGTCTGTAATTTTCCATAAATACAGTGTGGGAAGAATTTTGCTTGCTGATATGCTGGGACTGGTAGGAAGGGCTAAACGCAGGGGGAGCAGGGCCAGTTTGCTCATAGTTCACTTAGAGTAGCCAACCCACCCCCCCCACCCCCGGAAGTTCTCTTGCTGACCCTGTGGCTTTGGATAGGGTTCTTGATCTTACCAACCTCCATTTGTTCAAGTGGGGACTGTGGGTAAAGGCAGAGCCTGCCTTAGAGGGCTGTTGTAAAAGTAAGATGAGACATTGCATGTCCATGGTACTCAGGCAAGCTGGCCAGTGTGTGTCAGCTCTCCTTCTCTCTGACAGTCCAGATGCTTGGGGATCTGCAGAGGTTTGGGGTCCTTTTCTCCTTTCACCCAAGCTTCTTGTGCACAAATGGGCCTACCTGGGGCTGCCCAGGGCCTGCCTCCGGGGCTGAGGCAGTGGCTGAGAAGATGGCCTGTCTGAACTTCCTCATTTGACCCCTTCTGAGTTCCTTTATCTTCAGTTCCTGTGGGATTAGAGAAAAACCTTTTGCTTTCTTTTATACATTTTAAGTTTGATAAATGGAGAGCTCTTTGTAGACTGTCCCCAGAATACCGTCTGGCTCATGCTTCTTTTCTGTAAGCCCCAACAGAGCGGGGAGCTCAGTGATGGCATCATCCCATAAGGCAGGGGTCCTGGGCCACTTGCAAAGCTGCCTTACATTCATCATCTTGTCTGAGCTGCTCAGTTGAGCCCTTCCTTCCCAGGAGGCAGAGCACCTGCCCTGCTCATCTTGCAGAAGAGTAGACTCAACACCCCAGAACCTGTGGGGCTCATGCTTTCTGCCCCCATCTGGTTTCTTTCCCATAGATGCCCGAGTAAACAAAATAAAACACTCCAAAACCAAGTTAAATAGTATAAGAAGGCATATGACAAAGGACAGCAGCTGTTCTCCAGGGTTCTGGGCCCTCACTAGAGGCATCCACTGTTTTTGGATGTTTCCTTCCATCTTTGTTAGTAATGCCCTGAGATGGCTTTTTCTACCCTCATCCATAGATAAAGTATCTATCGAACACTCTCGTGCTGGTAGACGAGTTTTGTCTCTGCACCCTTCTTCAGCATGCTTCCTTCATGGCTTCCGCAAGGAGAGCAGAGCCCTGTGCAGCATCTGCCAGATGTAGGGGAGCTGTATGTGATAGCATTTGAGCTACAAGGCTCAGGAAACAAGCCTGCGATTTCTCACACAGTTGGCACGATGGTAATTTCTGGATGTTGTATTTCATGAGCAGCCTCCAAGCAGAGGTGGTTTAAATTTAAGTGGGCAGAACTTAGATAGTTTTACTTTTGTATCTGTCTCCGACATGTTTGGAGCCACATAGTTTTCTGGGTTTGTAACAAGATGTTTACTGCTACCTAGGCTCTGGGTTCCTCATTAGCCCAGGTCCAGGTTCCTCTTGGGGGCCTGGCTCCTTTACGAGGCCTTGTAGATGCCCTGCCCTCTGGTCTTCGTGGATCTCAAAATGTGAGCCGGGGGAGTTCCGTGGAGTTGGGTCAGCTCGGAGAACTGCCACTGGTGAGTACTTCACTGCTGTGCAGTGTTTAGTTATTGTGGAGCTGGGGCCCATAGGAGGAGAGTTTAGGGAATAGGCTGGGACCAGAGTATTCAGAATCAGAATCGGATATGGGAGATAGTCATGCCTGCACCATGCTGCATGTGGACTTTGGGCAGTAGAGGACACAGTACTGATTTTCCTGTCCCACAGCCAGGCTGTGCGAGTTGAGATTTTTTTTTTTTTTTGAGATGAATCTCCAGGTCAGCTTCATGATGGGGGAGCACTTGATCCAGGAGATGTCTACATAGAGAGCAGGAGGAGAATCTCAGGGCTGTTCTCTCATCCTGCGGAGTTCTCCCTTGATTTGCCTTCTCTATTTTGGAGACTCCACAGAGTTTCAAGACTTCTGCTCATCCAAAGGCTCTCTTGGGCACCATCCAGGAAGATAAGAATGCGCTCAGCCTCTTGGCTTTAGCGGAAGAGACCAATGAAGATGAGGAGGAGAGTGATAAGCAGGTAAGGAGGCAGTCTCCTCCTTGGCCTATAAATCTATGCAATTTTATTTTGTTGAAATAATTGTTTTGCTATGGTAAACTATGTATGGTGTAAAATTTTTTTTTTTTTTTTTTTTTTTTTTTTTACAGTTCTGGGGACTAAACCCAGGCCTCTGACATTGAGTGACATCTCTAGCCGTTTAAATTTTTTAAAAAAATATTTTGTTTTGTTTTGTTTTTGAGACAGGGACTTGTTATGTAGTTGAAGCTGGCCTTGAACTCCCTCAATAGCCCAGGCTGACCTTAAACTCAGTGAGCCTAATGCCTCAGCCTCCTGGGTGTTGAGTTGGTAGCCATGTGCCACCATGTCCAGCCTACAATTTTTTATGTTGAGACATGATCTTGCTGGGTTACTATGTTGCTCAGACTAAGCGTGGACTTAACTACTGCCTCAGCCTCTCAAGTGCTGGGATTACAGGCATGTGCCACCATGCCTGGGATTTTAACCATTTTTAAATGTACACTTTAGTGGTATTAAATACCTTCACACTGTTGTATGACCATTACCCTCTCCATTTCCAGAAGACAGTCATAATCCTCAACAGAAACTCCTACCTTCTGAGCATGGTGGTGCTTACATGTGGGCCCAGCATTTGGGAGGCTGACTTTGAGACCAGACTGGTACATAGTGAGTTTCTGTCACAAACAAACAAATAAACAAATCAGCCATCTAGCCAGGCAGCCAGGCAAACAACCTCTGTACCCATTACATAATTCTCCCACTCTCTAGCCTCTGATAACCATCATCCTAGTTTATGTCTTTATGAATTTGCCTATTCTAGATATTTTGTACAAGTGGATTCATGCACTATTTTTTCCTTTTGTGTCTTGCCATCTTTGTGTGTGTGTGTGTGTGTGTGTGTGTGTGTGTGTGTGTAACTAGGGATTGAACTCAGGACCTTGCACTTGCCAGGCAGGCACTTGTGCCCCTGAGCTATCTCCCTGGCCCTCATTTAGCATATTTTCTTTTTCTTTTTTTGTCTTTTTGAGACAGGGT
Source organism: Myocastor coypus (assembly GCA_004027025.1). Lineage (NCBI taxonomy): Eukaryota > Metazoa > Chordata > Mammalia > Rodentia > Myocastoridae > Myocastor > Myocastor coypus. The sequence goes on from PVJA010011512.1 coordinate 39,112, forward strand.
CTCGCTATGCAGTTGAGGCTGGTCCTGCGCTCACTTTTGTAGCCCAGGCTGGTCTCGAACTCGCACCAATCCTCCTGCCTCAGCCTCCCAAGTGCTGGGATTACAGGCGTGAGCCACCACGCCCGGCTTATTTAGCATATTTTCAAGGTTCATGTTTTAGCATGAATGTAATTCTCTTGATTCCTTCTCATTTGTTTTTTGAGATGAGGCTCACTATATAGCTCAGGTTGGGCTTGAACTTACTACTTAGTCCTGCCTGCCTCAGATTCATAGTGCCCCTTCTGCGTCAGCCTTCTGAATGCTGGGATTATAGGTGTATACCCATATACCCCACCCTCTTTTTGGAGAGTGAATGCTGTTCTATCGCATTTGTACTGCATTTTGTTTATTCACTCATCTGTTCATGGATACATGGCTTATCTTCATCTTCATCTTTGGCTGAACTCTGCTATTTAAAAACAAAAAGCAAGAATGATTCCATTGCCTACAGTCTCATTCCTTGGTCGTCTGTGTTCGCCCTTGGTCTCGTCCTAAAGACACAGCCAAGGAGCTTCTTGGCCACTGGCTTGGCACATGGTATTGTTCACTGTGGGTAAAGGGCTGCTTAGTGGCTCCTGCTCTGAAGCCCTGCCTGGCCCATCCTGTGAGCTGAGCAGCACCCTGCTTCTCCCATGGCATGCCCCTCACCTGGGCTGGACACAGACTTGCCTAATCCCATGATCATTTTTGTTTCTAGAGTGTCCACAGCTCCAATGAGCTGTTCAAGAACCTGCACCTGGATCTGGAGTCTCTAGGGGGAAACTTTGAATATGAGGTAAGTGTCCTGAAGGTCCTGCTGGTAAATGCCTCCGCCTGGGGATCCCTCCTTCCTTCTGAAGCCTTCCTGTTTGTGGGGTCATATTTGGAAAGATAAATATTTTGTTCCAGTCCTATCCATGATTTGCAGGATTTGGAGAGAGACAAAAGGAGCAGGGATTGCATTTATTTACCTGTGTATCAAATAACCATTTCTCGAACACTCATGTGTGGGGAACTTCTCTTGGTGTTGTAGGATGTGTGAGCACAGAGGAAATCTGCCATTGTCATCTCAGATTCGTCATTCTCTCAAACTTAGGAAGAAGAAATTACTTGTGTGGACATCATGAAAACTTGGCGAAAGAGATAACTTTTGACCTGGGTTTTGAGTTGTTGAATTTTAGACATAGAGGATGAAGGAATATTCTAGGCAAGTGAACAGCTTGAGCAAAGAATTGAGGGCTGAAAAATGCAGAATGTGGATGGGAATATTTTCAGGAACACCTTCCCTAGTTCTTGTCCCTTTCTCAGAAGTCTGTCCTCTCTTCTCATGAGAATGTTCTTTGTAAAGAAGAAACAACAGCAAAACTCATCATGATTTAATGCCTACAACCTCCAGTGTGTATTTGTACTCAGAAAGGAACATCTACTATGCATTGTCTAGTGTCCAACTTATTAATTTTTAAACAACTAACATTTCTTTCTTCCCAAAATATTCTCACAGCCTTACACAAACTGGACTAGCTGTAGATTAAATCAGTTAAACTTTTCACAGGATTAGTATATTAAATTATTACTTTTTTTTTTTTTTTTTTTTGTCTTTTTGAGACAGGGTCTCACTATGCAGTTCTGGCTGGCCTTGAGCTCACTTTTGTAGCCCAGGCTGGTCTCGAACTCACACCGATCCTCCTGCCTCAGCCTCCCAAGTGCTGGGATTACAGGCATGCGCCACCATGCCCGGCAACTATTTTTTAAAATTTAAATTTAACAATGGTTATATTACATATTTTCATCATCAGATCAGTTTAGATTAATAGATATAGGTATATAAGATTGATCAAACAATTTTTTAAATACCTTAAATACCTTAAAAATGAAACCAATCACTCATACCTTATTAGAATGATTACAGATCAAGCCAATAGAACAAAAATGCCATTATCATAGATTTAAATTTGTTGCCATATTTTACCTTGTCCTTCCTTCCTTCCTTCCTTCCTTCCTTCCTTCCTTCCTTCCTTCCTTCCTTCCTTCTTTTTCTTTTTTCCTGATACTAGAGATTGAACCTTGGGAGCACGGAGCTACATCCCCAACCCTTCTTATGTTTTTTATTTTGAGACACAGTCTTGCCAAGGTGCTGAGGGTGGGTTTGAACTTTTGATCCTTCTGCTTCTGTTTCTTTAGCTAAGATTATAGTCATAGGCTGTCAAACATTATCTCTTATTGTTTTTGACTGTTCTTCCTGGTGCTCAGCTCACCTTCAGAGTCGTGGTTCCAGGTGCTGGTTGACAGGCCCTGCTTTGGTTCTTGAGACCTGACCTGTGGCTGTGTCCCCCAAGGTGACACAGCTCCTGGGCAGGACCTCCTTCTTAGATTTTTGCCTGTTAGTGCAGCTGTCCAACTTGTTGATCTACACAGTCAGAAATGTTTTGTTGTGACTTTAATCCTTTCTGCCAGATGTGACGCTTATTTCTGCCTGTGCCATCTGTACTACTGTCAATCTGATATATGTCTACTTGGCTTTCTTTTTCTTTTTTTGTCTTTTTGATACTGGGTCTTGCTGTACAGTTCAACTCACTTTATAGTGTTGAGCTGGTGTTGAGCTCACTTTATAGCCCAGGCTGGTCTTGTACTCCAAATGATTCTCCTGCCTCAGCCTCCTGAGTGCTGGATTACAGGCTTCACCACCATGCTTGCTTTGTAATATGTCTACTTTAGATGGTTCCTTCTGAGCAGAGTTTAATCTGGTTTAGTGCCCAAGAAGCTTTCATTTTACGCTTGTCCACCATTAAGACCTGCTCTGCCTGGTTGAAGCAAGGAGCTGCTCCATTTGGCATGTAGCAGAGCAACTTTGAGTAGTTAGAAGGGTGTCCAGCAGACTTATTTGCTTTTGAAGGAGGATGATAGTTTCCTAGAGACTGAGTGAGTTGAGGGTGGGGATTCTGCCCATTCATATCTATATTTGAGTGCCACACCCACAGCTTGGAGCATAGAAAGTGCGTGGGGATAGGTGATTAAACCATGGAAAGCAAATGCATGAATGAAGGAGCCTTGTGGGGATAGGCTGGGGGATGTCTAGGCAGGGTGTGTGGTTTTTTTTTTTTTTTTTTTTTTGGCTTTCCCAGGTTCTGGGTAGTGGTGCATGGTCCCTGCTGTCAGCTGGTGAGTTGAAGACCCCAACATGAATTGATCATAATTTGCTCTGATCTTGAATTACCTTTTTTTTTCCCCCTGGTACTTGGAATTGAATTCAGGCTTTCATGCTTGCTGGGCAGGCACTGTGCTGCTGAGCTATATCCCAGCCATCTGAGCTATATCCCCAGCCCTCTTAGCTTTCATTTTGTAATAGGTTACCAATGTCAACAAAAAAGACATTTTCATCTTTGTCATGTCCTGAATTTCCTGAAGCCTTTTTTTTCCTGATGATTATGTGCTTGGGGGGTAGGGGTGGAACTTGCAAACATTTTATAACCTCTTTAATATAAATAGACACCCCAGTGTGGTGGGGAAATGTCTAGAGTGGGCAGTGTTAAATACACCTCCCACCCCTGTCTCTAACAGCTCAGCCAATTGAATTCTTTGTGCATGTTCTAACTTCAAGCAGGAATTAGGGCTTTTTCTTCTGGGGAAGGCGGCTGGTAGTAGGGATGGATGGTGGTTTTTGAACAAGCAAAGCTCTATCTGCTTGGGCCCTGGCCTTTGACGATGCCTTTGGATCCTCCGAACTGTCCACTTTTCCCTGCTGTCAGGCAGCCCGGCAGCCTTCTATAGAGCTTTCCTTCCCAGCTTAGCTCAGCCCTGCCTTGCTGAGCAGTCAGTTTGCTCATGATTCCATGAGAGGGCAGTAGGATGGCAAGAATGAGTCTTTCTCTCTGGCTCTTTCTCCCTCCTCTTCTGTCTTGCAATTTAAACCCATTCCTAGTGTATCACAGACTCAGAAGGGAAAGGTTTAGAGAACCAGCACTGAGAACGCATATGAATGAGGTGGGAGAGATGGAAGGGTGGGCAAAAAAGACTGTATGTGGCCATGTGGCATCTGATGAAAAAGCCCATCAGCAAATCAAAGAAGCAGGAGGTGGCTGCAGCTTAGAAATAACAGGATGATGTCAGTGTGATTGGAAAGTGCTAAGTACACCAGGGAGCCGTGCAAAGAATTGAGACCAACTGGCAGGAGTGAGACCTGGAAAGTAAGCTGGACTGATAGCTGATCTGGCAGTGATTTCCCTGGAAAAATCAATGTACGAATATGGTACAAACCCCCCCCCCCCCCATCACAGGAGTTCCTGCTGTTGTGTTCTGGGCAGGAAGTAGAGACTGTGGCCCTGGAGAGTATAGGCCTTTGGGGGGTGTCTAACATGTAATACATGCAGCTTCTTTCTCATGTACATGGTGGGATCTTCAAAGGTGCCTTGTGATGTTCAAGGACCCAGGCAGTAACAGCAGGAGACAAGAGCATGAGTTCAGATGAGCTCAGAGCAGAGCTGAGCACCCCCAGAGCCCAGTCAGGAGACTGTGCCCAGGTGCCAAAGTACACATGCTGGCTAGGAACTGGGGCTTGGAGTTGGTGACGTGTTGAGGAGCAGCAGCTGGGTGAGAAGAGATGGGTGGGAGTCAGTTGTACTCAGCTCTGGCTCAAACATTTGGGGTAACCTCGAGCGCCTGCCTGTGTGAAATCTGCTCTGCTTTCTTTGCCCTTGTGGTGTGCCTCTGTCCTCTCAATGGAGTAGTTGACAAAGGGGCGGAGATTGCAGGAACTTACTTTATTTTTTGATTTTTAAATTTTTTTTAGGAACTTACTTTAATACTGGCCATATTTTAATATTTAGGCAGGTAGGCAAAGATCAGTCCCATCATCCGAAAAAACAATCATTTTCTGGGTGTTTTGGGTTGAACTTAGCACCTTGTGCATGTTAAATACATTCTCTGCTAGGGAGGCTGTCTCAGGATGGAAATCTTATTTTGAAGAATTTTAGCTTGAGAGGTAGTTAGACGGGGCCAGAGATTTTTTTTTTTTTTTTTTTTTTTGTCTTTTTGAGACAGGGTCTCGTTATGCAGTTGAGGCTGGCCTTGAGTTCACTTTTGTAGCCCAGGCTGGTCTCGAACTCGCACTGATCCTCCTGCCTCAGCCTCCCGAGTGCTGGGATTACAGGCGTGCGCCACCACGCCCGGCAGGGGCCAGAGATTATTAGGTTGTATTTTTCTTTTTTTTTCCTGTCTTTTTTTGAGACAGGGTCATGCTATGCAGTTCAGGCTGGCCTTGAGCTCACTTTTGTAGCCCAGGCTGGTCTCGAACTTACACCAATCCTCCTGCCCTCAGCCTCCTGAGTGCTGGAATTATAGGCATGCGCCACCACGCCTGGCTTAAATTTTTTTTTTTTTTTTTTTGCGGGACCAGTGTTCGAACTCATGACCTTGCACTTGCCAGACAGGCACTTGTGCCACGGAGCTATCTCCCCAGCCCATTAGGCTGTATTCTTGCTGATTGTATAAGAACAAAAAAATTTTTGCCTGTATCTGGTATTTTTTGATTTTTGATAGGTTACTTTTTTTTTCTTTTTTTGAAAATTATTTTGAGGGGCCCGGCAGGATGGCTCAGTGGTCTAAAGCGCCTGCAGGCAGCTGCAGGGATCGCAGTTCGATCCCTGGCACCACATGCTGCGCCAGCCCTGCTCTCAGGGCAGGCTGAGCTGGCCATAAAAATAAATAAACAAACGAAAGTTCTGAAACAAGAAAAAACATAAATAAATAAAATTAAATTAAAAAAATCATTTTGATTAGTTAATTACATTTTTGTTTAGTATTTTCCATTTAGTAAGCACCACAACTGCGATATAGCATAATTGCTGGGTAACCTTGACAAACACATATTATAGTACAGGAAGAGAAGACTTAGTTCCTGTATCTGCACAACATTGCAATGTACTTACTGATTTTTCATGGGTGTGTGGTAGTCCTAGAGATTGACTGCAAGGCCTTTGCATTGAGGAACATTTCTAGCCCTTTTTAAATTTTTTATTGTGAGATAGGGTTTCATTAGGCTGCCTAAGCCCTTGACCTTGTGACTTTCCTCAACCTCACAGTGGCTGGCTTGATTTTTTTTTTTTTTTTTTAATCCAGCCTACAAGCCTTTGCTGAGTGTTATGCCCAAGAAACAGCACTGAACACAATAGGCAGCAGCACTGCTGAGGGAGACAGACAGGAAGCCAGCAACTAGGATAGGTATTATGGAAAGGACTGGGAAAGCGGCTCCAGGTCAGCTGGCCCAAGCATCCAGGCAGGTGTCCTAGAGGAGGTGATACGAGGATATGAGGACAGCGAAGTTTGCCAGAAGTGTGTGTGTGTGCGTGTGTGCGTGTGTGCCTATGTGCACGTATGCAGTGGAGCAGAGGGTAGTTCAGTGTTAGTGCGTGCTTAGTATGTGCAAAGAACCTGAGTTCTATGTATAGCAATCCCCCCCCCCCATCCCCAATCAAAAAGCACAGCAAAGTAGAGAAATAGCTTGTGTATGGGCAGGAGAAGGGAATGTGAACAGGGCAGGGCAGTGGCTAGCAGTGAGAAGCCGGCAGGGTGGGTGGACAGGGCTGTGGGCTAAGTGAGAAGGTGTGAATTTCATCTTCATCTTGGGAACCACATGCGCTGTGAGGGGCCTGACACTTCCCTCATCTTGCAGCCCAAGGTCTGTTGCCTAGCAGCACTGTTTGTGCCAAGTTTCACTCTCAAGATGAGCCTGATCAGGATGGATTGGCACTACTTGCTGAGGGTGGGCATGTGGCTGGCCAGACACCCCTCTCCTACCCTATGGGGCTGTCACTTTGGAGTCCGCAGAGCCCTGCAGACCAGTCAGGGAGTCATGCTGAGGTGCTGAGTTGTGGCAGGTGCTGGGAGATGGGCCTAGCCATAGCCCAGAGCTGCTTGTCTCCAGAAGAGGAGCTCTTTCCCATAAGCACAGTGCAGGGATCATGTAGATTATTGCTGTGTGATCTTGGGGTTCCTAGGAGGATGGTGACACTGTACATTCCAATTTACCTCCTGCTTTTCTTGCAGGGACAGTTTGGGGCTGATGTCAGTGCCACCCCTACATCTGGCATTTGTTTGGTTTGGGCAGTAAAAGCTTATAATGAGGCCCATCTGGGACAGTTTGCTTCCCAGGGGGAAAGATGTATGTCTCGGTTGTGCTTAGTTCCCCAATGCAGTGCTTGGCACGTTGGAAGGTGCTCAGTGGATGAACATGTTGGTCTCATCCGATGGCACTAGTACTGCCATTGAGGGGACACTTACTGGATGTCAGTGCACTGATGAGTTCCTTCACTCACTGAGTGAATGTTAACTCATTAAACATTCCCAGCAAGACTGAGGCAGTCACCATTATTACGTCTTACATTCTGGAGGAAGAAACTGAGGCATGAAAACTTCATCAACCCAAGGTCATACATGTGAAATGTTGGAGCCAAGATTTAAGTCTAGGTTGCCTGTCTCTAAAGCTGAGCTCTGCATTGCTTTGCTTTGCTGCTTATCTTTGTCATCTTTGAAGAGCTTGGCTTTGCTTGTCAGGTAGCTGCGAGATCTGCAGGTGAAAGTCATTTCCTTGGGCTGAATGGGTACTTTGCCAGTGCGTACTCATCACTAATAGCCACGTGTGGGGCTTCTCCTTGGGCCCTTCTCTTCTTGATTGTCAGATTGCTGTCACTCTGATAAGATGCCTGAAATAATTAACTTGCAGTAGGTTTATTTTGGCTCACAGTTCTGGAGGTTTTGGTCCCTGATCAGTTGGTCCCATTGTTTTGGACTGTGGTGAGGCTGCACACCATGTAGGTCACAAGTGGTGGAGGAGAGCTGCTTCCATCAGAGCCAAGGAGCACAGAGAGGACTCGTCTCCGTCCAGGAGCCGAAGGGCTCCCAAGTAGGCTCTGCTTCCTATAGGTTCCATCACCTCCCAGTGTCTCTGTCCTGGGCCCCAGGCTTTGGTGGGTCATTCCAGATCTCAGCTGGAACACAGTTGCCATGCTCCTTGTTTGAGTCTTCAGAGTAGAGAGGCAAAAAGTCTTACAATTCCCTCATCAGGAGTTGTGTAGCCTGGCTGCCCAAGTGTTACTACAGATGTTTTCTGGAAGGAAGCATTTATAACCTGAACCTAGGAGAGAGCACTGGTTAGATTTCCAGCAAAGGGTTTTCTGTCTATTTTTGCCAACTTGAGAAAATTTAGTTATAGATTTTTACTTTCTTTTGGCTGGCTCAGCCTGCCCTTAGGGCTTGGCTGGCATGGATGTGGTGTTGGGAATTGAACTGTGGTCCCCTGTGCCTGCCCAAGCTTGCCTGAGTAGGTACTTTAGACCACTGTGCTGCTCACACTTGTAGTGATCCTCCTGTCTCAGTCTCCCCAGCATTGGGTTAATAGGCATGTGCCCCCATACCTAGTTTTGAGGCTAGCATGGTGTGCCAAGAGTTCCAGGGCTGGCATGGCATGTGGTACTGGGGATTGAACCTAGGTCTTTGCACTTACTAGGTAGGTGCTTAGACTATAGAGCCATCTCCCCAGACTAGACTTTTAATTGCTTTTAAGGTGAGGTTTGTGTGAGAAACAGGTACGGTTGCTGTTGAGGTGTGCTGCTCGTGTTTCCTTGTAACTGAACGCAGTTAGTAGATTGACAGCAGCCAGCTGTGAGCCTTCTGTACTCCCTGGTTCTGTCTAAACCATGCCTCCACTTGGTGACAGGTCACACAGAGGTTCAAGGGCAAGGCCATTCCTTCTGGAGTGGGGCCCCTTTCATGATGTTCTACTGGGTCCCCCTCTACGGGGCTGGACAACACTTCTCAGACCATGCTGTGCTTCTTTCTGTCTCTCCCATTTTGCTTCCTTCTCTCCAGTCACTGTTCAGGTGTATGTCATATTCTGAAGGGCTTCTCTGTCTCCTTTTCCATTACTGGTATCTCCGCTAACAGGGCTTTTGCCTGTCTAATCCAGCTGTGATATCTGCTTTGCAGGGGACCCAGATTGGTAGTCCTGGGTGGAAGACACTGTCTGAAAGGCTTGCAATGACCACTTTGCACAAAGGATGCTGTGGGGAGGAAGGAAACACTGTTTTCTTGCTGGCTATGGCAAATGTACAATAGAAATGCTGGATTTTGCCACCTTTCTCTCATGTGATTTCTCATCATCATCTTAAGTGAATCTTGGTTTCGGAGGGTGTGGTCTTTTGGCTATTAGGGCTGGAGAGAGATAAATTTATTAACAGAGGGTATGATAAATGGTGGCAGAGTTGTATAGCCCAGCACAGCAATTTCCAAGTCCATCAGTGGACTTAGAAGACCAATTGGACAGAGCCAATCACCATAGAAATTCCAATCAAGTAGATCTGAAGGGGGCTGGAGTCTCTGTTAGATGTTGGAAACTGTGGGGGTCTAAACTCAAGTGCTGTTCCACGGGAGTCAGGAAATAGCAGCTCTCGTGGAGCAGCTCTGCAAACTGCTTTTCTGTATTTCTCCTGCTTTCCTTTCTGATATGATCTGTGGTCCCTAGGAGTCTCCAAGAACAAGCCAGCCAGTGGAGAAGGACATTTCTCTTGATTCGGACCCCGTGAGCCCCACTACGCCTGGAAAGCTCTTCAGCCAAGGTGGAGACAGTAGCCTGAGCAGTAGCAATGGCAAGGGACCACGGGGCCAAAGGGCGAGCGCTTGGCTTCCAGGGAGAGAGGAGAATGAAGAGAGTCATCCTGCGGCCTTCCCACGTCCGGTGACCCCTGGGGTGGATGCTGGGGGCGACCAGCCTGCCAAGGCCTCCAGAAAGGGCTCTAAAGAGGACCTGAGAGATGCAGGAGAGGAGGGTTCCCTGAGAGAAGAAGCAGCAAAGGCGCTAAGGAAGGCGGCTGCTGCCGCCTTGGGCAGATCAGATGCCAGTGAAGTAAGTCGCGGTGCCCTAGACACTTCCTGACTGGCTCCCTCTCTGCTGTCTCTGGCCCTGTGTGCCTTTCAGTCCCCACATCTTCATTACTGAGTCAGGAGCATCACTTGCAGGCCTGAACTGGGCTGTCAGCATCAGCCAGAAGCCTTAATTGTGACAAATATACCCAGGCCCAGTAGGCAGTAAAATCCAGAGTGAAACTGCAAACGTGCTGGTACTGGAAATGTAGTGCAGAAATGAGCTGTTCCTTGGCCCCCTCTGGGGGTATTCATGTTCGTCTCCACTGCTGCTTGCCGCCTCCTCCCCTTCCTGCCTCCCCTGCACTTCTAGTCTTGGTTTGCTGCAGTCTGACTGAAGTCTTCTGTAGAGAGGGGTATGCATGTGTGTGTGTGTGCATGTGTGTGTGTGTAGGATGAAGGGTAATAAGCAGGTTCGGTTACTAGAAGACTTTTTGGCCCTGGGGACTGAGCCCAGGGCTGTTGCACTGAGCCACCTCTTCCGTCATTTTTATATACATATTTTTAACCTCGAGACAAGTCTTGTTAAGCGGTTGAATTGCTCAAACTGGGCTTGACCTGGTGATCCCTCTGCCTCAGCCTTCCAGAGTGCTGGAAGTGAACTCATGATGAGGCCATTAGCGGACTCACGATAGAGCTCAGGCTGGCCTGGGATCCTGTGCCTGGGATTGCAGGCAAGTGCTGCGGTAGCCACAGGAGACTCTGCTCCTTGGTTTCAGTGACTGTTTATGAGGCAGCACAAGCCATGGAAAGGTTGTTTTTATCAAACGAGGCTGGTGACTAGAATGGACAGAAATATGTTTGAGTGAGGACAGCCTTTGGCATTTTATATCTTATTTTTGTTATTTTTAGTTTTTGGCCACCTCCCCCTGCCCTGAGGGTGGGGCTGGTTCAACTCATGCCAAGCCATGGTCTCCTACACCTGTCTAAGCAGGCACTTTAGCCTGCTGATATGCTGCCCCTCCCTCTCCCCCATTTAGCATTGCATATCTCCCAATCCTTGGTCTTCAGGGCAGAAGGTGAGGGAATTCAGTTAGAGAGCTTTTATCTACTTCCTGGAAGAGGTGTCCTTAGTCTCCTTTCCCAAGCAGCACCAAGCTTCTAATGGTCATCTCCAGTGTGCTTGGCTGCTCACAGGTGACATTGGATTGATCTGATGTGGGGCCTGGTTGTCTACATTTAGCTGGGTCACCCAGCCCTGGTTGGGTGTGGGAAAGAGGCTGTGGTGTGTGTCTGGAGAACATGGCAGGGCCTTTACAGCTTTAAGGAAGGAGATTTCAGCTTGGTCTGATGCTCTGCTCTGCTCTGGGGAATTTCTTTGTGTGTCTGTTTCCTTAGGATTCAGAGGTTAACGAAGTTATGAAGGAACCACAGCTCTCAGCCTCCGTGGCTTCTGACCCCAAGTCCCTCCTTGGTCTGGTGAGTCTGTAATAAGAGGCAGCCTTGTGGTAGACCAGAGCATGGATTTTTGGGTACCCCAGATTAAGTAATTACTAGTCTCACAGAGAAAGTAGGTGGGGAAGTTGGGACTTGGCTGTGGGTCTTGTTAGCTCCTATCCTGAACTTGTTAGCTACAGAGAAGATTACTGACTAATGCATTTGCTGAGAAGAACGTGCGGTAGAGAAGTAACGCATGAGCCTGGCAGAATTCAATAGATGTTAGCTGATTTACTCTCATTGTGGGTGAGTTGTCTGTGAGATCACGTTAGCTGCTTTTGTGCTCTAGCGGGAGAGTTATGCAAATCTGGTTGTGTTTCTGGGATCACTGAACTATGAGTGAGGCACAGCCCCAAGTTTTGGCTACAAAGCCTGCTGTGGTTTCATTTTTATTTATTTATTTATTTATTTATTTATTTATTTATTTATTTATTTATTTTTTGTCTTTTTGAGACAGGGTCTCACTGTGCAGTTGAGGCTGGCCTCGAGCTCACTTTTGTAGCCCAGGCTGGTCTCGAACTCACACCAATCCTCCTGCCTCAGCCTCCCGAGTGCTGGGATTACAAGCGTGAGCCACCACACCCGGCAATGTGGTTTCATTTTTAAAGTTAAGGTTTGTCCTGCACTGCAACTACCTGTGACTTCCTTATCCCAGACCTCTGCCCAGCCTGCTGTGTCCCAGTTCCCTTTGCCGGGTCTGAGTCTAATGGAAGTACTTTTTGGTCAAACTTTGCCTCTATATGCCTCCCTCTGTCTGCCTGGAGGAAGCAGAGCAAGGGCAGGAGATCAGTGGGAGAGGGCCAGGGATGCGCAGCGATGATGTGGAAGGAGCAGAGGAATTTGGAGGCTGTGAGCTGCAGCCCTGCACTGAGCTTAGAAGGCAGATTCCAAACACATTATGTGGAGTAGAGTTCAAACTGAAAGATAAATGTCACCAAAAGAGGGAGCCCCACATACTACGGAGGGAGGCAAAAAGTCATTGTTGTTGGCAAAACCACCAATGGGAAATAGCCATGTCACTCAACTGCTGGAAGCTAGGAGCCTGGCCCTCCCAAAGTGGCCACCGTGTGGTAAATGTGCCTGTCATGTTTTTTTTTTTTTTTTTTTCCACTTTAGGAGTAGAGGGAGAAAGCCATGAACAGCAGGACTAGTCCTTGTCTGGGTGTTGCTCCATTTGTCAGGGCTAACAACAGAGCTGTCCCATTAGCATGCCTGGACAGCAAGCCTTCACTTAGCCCAGCAGGATCTTGAACTCAGCATGTGTGCGTCCTGTGACAGCCAAAGGACAGTGAGGAGTTGGCCTGGATGAGGCATTTGCTGCCTGTCCTGAAGAGAAGTCTGCGGAAAAAACACTGCTAGTTAATTCCCATCATGCAGAGAGCTGCCTGTGGGGGAAGGGGAAGGAATGTGCTGGAGGAGCCCACCAAACCTCCTTTCCCAGCTGGTGCTTGTAGTGCCTGGTTGGGCCCTGAGGGAGAGAGAGACAGCCGAAGTGTGACACGCTTTGCAGCATGTGTCTGGGGAAGAGCTTGGGCTTTGGAGTCAGCCCCAGGGTCCATCTGACCCCCAACCCCTTTGCTTATCAGTTGTGTGACCTTGAACAAAGTGTGTGTGCTCCCCAGCCTGGTTCCACATCTGTCCGAGTCTCATAGGCTTATTCTTTGCTCATGATTTTATTATGGAAAATTCAAGCATCTGGAGAACTTAAAAGAATTTTGTAGCAAATACTAGTATATCTCTTAACATCTACAATGAATATTTTTCTGTATTTCCTTTATCACATATCTGTGCTTCTAGTCATAGTGTCCTTTTGGAGAGTAAATCAGTGGGTATCAACATGTTTATTTAGCACTGTGTCTGGCATGCAGTGAATGCATTTCTGCAAGGTTGGCATTAGGGGCAGAGAGAGGCCTGGGTGAGCCCTGTGGCAGAGACAGAGTTGACTTTCCCATCTCCTGTTTCTTGTCTGTAGGACTTTGGTCTTCACAGCCGAGTTGCAGAGGACCTGCTGGATGGTGATATGCTGTCCCCGGTCCTGGATGGAGCCCCATGGGAGGTAAGTCTCTGGGTAGCTTGGACAAATTTCCATGGCATCCACTGTTTGAGATAGTGCACAACTGATTCTTGCCCATCCCAGTGTGCCCTTCTGGACGTTCTTTTCCTTTTATCCCTTAAGGCATGGCCCTGATGGTACCTTTTAAGGAACTTCTGACTGTTCCTGCTGTGCTGCTGCTTAGAATTAAATAATTTTCCTTGTATATATTTATCCATTTATTCATTCACTCAGCAGCTGAGGGTTGCTGGCCCCTGCTTATGTGTAGTGTTGTGGAAATTGTGGGTCTTAAGGCACTCCCCAGCTTGGCCCATCCCTCCCGTCCAGCTGAGCCCGCCTTTCACCCTTCCCGAGCCTACTCTATCTCCCTACTGCCAGGCCTGCTGCTTTCTTCCCCAGTGAGCAGTCTGGGCTTGGAGGCCCAGCTCTGAAGCCACCGCTTCCTAGCAGGATGAATTGCTTCTTTTCTTTGCCCCCTTTAGGGCTTCTGGTTATGACTTTCCTGCCATGGGCACAGATAACATCTGATCTGGGTAGGGCTCAGAGATGACCGAAACAGAGATCCTGTCTTTGATCTTATGACAGAGCATTAGTCTTTTTTCCTCCTTTCTGGGTTGGTCAGAAGTATTCTAGCACATAGTCTCTGCAAGTTTAGGGAGCTTTTGGTCTAAGCAAACTGATTTTTATTGGGTGAAACAAACAAGCTGTTTCATATGAACCAAGCTGGGGAGCCTTAGTAAAATGCTGAGACAGGCTAGAGTTTTCAGGCTGATTACATTTGAGTCCTGAGTGTTCCTCCTTGGTGTGGCTGATGGCTTCCCGTCTATTGGGATTCTGCTAGACTTCGATCACCCTATTTGTGGTACTGGAGGGAGACAAAAACACAAACAAGGAGAAATTAGAAGTCAGCAGGCTTTGAGGTAGATAAATTGCGAGGCACCTTAGGCAGCAGGTAAGTAGGAGAGCTCCTGAGTTGGTAGGACATGGGTGCATAGGTTGGAATGAATTGAGTTGTTTTTGGTTCCAGAGTTTGTGTAATATTAGAATTATTTGGGAGCTTTAAAGCCAGCAGATTTCTTGGTCTACCTAAGACCTAATGAGGCCAACAGTCTCTGTTTTGGCTCATGCTGCTTGGTATAAAACAGTAGCAGAGCCTGACTTGGTTTTGTGCACCCCTCCTCCCCAAAGTGGCCAGCACTGGCAGAGGATGTCCGAGTTACACTGGAGGCCAGGCTGCTGAGTGGTAGGCGGTGCTGGATGCTCGCTCAGGTTGACAGACAGACTAGAGCTTTTAGCAGGGCTCATCCTTTAGTAGGGCACAACCTGTATGCAGGGTGGGTGGATGAGCAGGCAGGTGGAACTGGAGGAATAAGCAGCCCCTCTTTGTGGGACAGACAGCAAATCCTAAATGTAATCTTCTTGTCTTCTTGTAGGTCCTGGCCCATATTGCTATGCTATCCAGTTCTCTTTCTCTTTTTTTAATTTTGTATTTGGTGCAGGGTCTCACTATGCGGCTTGGACTTGTAGGGACCCTCCTGTCTCAGCCTCCCTGGTGCTGGGATTACAGATGTGTAACATCACTCCTGGTCTTAGGTGCATATATATATATATATATATATATATATATATATATATATATATATATATATTTTTTTTTTTTTTTTTTTTTTTTTTTTTTTTTTTTTTTTTTTTTTTTTTTTTTGTCCTTTTGAGACAAGGTCTCACTATGCAGTTCAGGCTGGCCTTGAGCTCGCTTTTTGTAGCCCAGGCTGGTCTCAAACTTGCATCAGTCTTCCTGCCTCCTATGCCAGCATGGCCCAGCTCCTTAGGTGCATATTTAAAGTGCAAATTCGATACATTTTACCATATGTATGTGGTGTGATTAAAAAGATCAATATTTGAGTTTTTAAAAACGTATTACAAAACATTTAATAATTTTATTACAGTAAAAGATACATTGCCATTCATTCTCCTCAAAACACTCACCTTCATTTTTTTTTTAAGAATTTTTTATTTTATTTATTTATTTTTTTCTTGTTTCAGAACCTTTGTTTGTTTA
>PVJA010011513.1:0-54504 GCA_004027025.1 Myocastor coypus
TGGGGCTGGGGCTGGGGCTGGGGCTGGGGCTGGGGCTGGGGCTGGGGCTGGGGCTGGCGCTGAGGCTAGGGCTTTCTATTGCTTCCTCCTTGGGGTAACACCCAAGGCACCATGCCATGCCCAGGCTGTGGCCTTTGTCCTTGGTGTTCAAGTCTCTGACTTCCTGACCTTGTTTCCTGAGGTGCCTGTGGTTTCTCTGATAACAGAAGCCATCCTGGTATTGGTGGTCACAACATCTACGTTTTGCTAGTCACTCATTCTGAGTGTTGCAAGCCATCTTTGGAGTTCAGCTGTGGTGTTGTCCAGTTTGTACCTGAGTTTGGTTGGTATTCTACACAGGAGTAGATTTTCTAACCCCGTGAACCCCAGAGTAATTCAGCTCCCAGCCCAAATTCAGACCTGACCCCCTGCTCTCCATGGTACCTGTTGCTGGGTCTGAGCCGGGAGGAGTGAGGCCTGCTGTCCCTCCTGGTCCTGAGCCATCTTAATGTACTTGCAATGGCTTTACCATGGCACATTCATTCACCTAGGCCCCTCTGGGAAGAAAAACAGTTTCATATAATCCATGCCGTAACTTTAATTTGTAAACAGTGATTTTAACCCTTTCAAAAAAAAAATAACAGCCTTGGGGGCCAGGGAGACAGCTCTGTGGCACAAGTGCCATCCTGACAAATGCAAGGTCGTGAGTTCAAACCCCGGTCCTGAGAAACAAAACAAAACAAAAATAACAGCTTGTTTTGCACATAGGAACTGTTTTCTTAAATGAATAAATCCAGCACTACCCACACAGAAAGAAAAGAAAAAAACAAAAGCAAAAGAAAAGGCAGGGAATCTTTGCCCTCCTGGTGCCAATAGTCATGAAGGAGATTGATAGTAAACAATATAATAATATAGTAAATAACTTTAGAGAAGTGAGAGTGATGAAGAGACACCAGAATAAAAAAGAAATGAGTTAGGGCCAGTGAGATAGCAGACTAAGTGCCTGCTCAGTCAAGAGCAGAGGTTGAGGTTCAATCCTGCCACCACAGGCTGTGCTGGCCTGGCCCCCAGGTATGCTGGGCCAGCCCCCAAGTCAGGCCTGGTGGCACACACCTATAATTCCAGTGCTGGGGAGGCTGAAAACAAGAGGATCACCATCAGTCTAAGCTTCATAATGAGACCCTGTACCAAATACATTAAAAAAAAAAAAGAAAGAAAAAGAAATGAGATGAAGACGACCACTGATGGTAAAGTCGAGTAGAGATGGGATTGAGAGGAAAATTAGAGCGGGCTCTGGTACTGGTCAGTCGTTGGGGCTACTTCTGGGCTGCTATGTTCTGACACAAATCTTCAAAATATTTAAAATTCCTAAATGTGAACCTACCTCATTTCATCAAATTATGAAGGCAATACATTCTACTTAATAGTTTGTTAGCTACAAATCTAAGCATGGGAATAGAAACATATTTGAGTATTTATATGTGTGGGTCTACTTTGGTGTGTGTACATTTCTTAGAACAACAAGATTCACAGCTGGCCCTGTGGTACCCTAGACTTGCATTTGGTCAACATGACCTCAGGAAATAGAGAATCCTTTGGAGAAAACCTCTGCTGAGCCCAAGGTGAGTGAAAATGCAGCAATGGACCTTGCATCCTGACAAGTATCTATATCACTGAGACCTTACTGAGAATTGAAGACTGCTATTGATGAGCTATAGATCAATAGAGAACCCATCACTTAAGTCACACTTCATGGGTCCTTTAGTGACCCTTCCCCAAATGCTTGTTAAATAACCAATGCAGATATTGGATCAAAGACTGGCCCTGGACTAGGGAGATATCTCAGTGGTCTTAGTGCCTGCCTGGCAAGTGTGATGATCTGAGTTTGATCCCTGGTACCACATACCATTGCAGCATGGTGGCTCAGGTCTGTTATCCTAGTGCTAAGAAGGCTGAGACAGGAGTATCACTAGGAGTCTGAATTTTGTAGTGAGACCCTGTTATGGTTTGTATCTAATTGTCCCCCCAAAACCCATGTAAATCATGGGGCCATCAAGTGTGAGGCTTCAGGGGTAGGGGTTGAGGGAGTGTGGCCAAGAGAGGTCAAACCATTAAACTGACAGCACCTGCTGTCAGAGGCTCCCCCTTCAGGCAGTGCTCTCTCAGAGGCATGGAGTGAAACATCCTGGACAGTACAATGCTCCAGCCTCTCCTCCATACCCTATTAAGTAGGGGCAGCATCTTGAAATCTTCAGTAACTGTGAGTTAAATAAAGTTCTCCTCCCCTAAGCTTGTGTGTCAGGTATTTGTCCCAGAAACAAGAGAAAAGTAGCTAAGACAGACTCTATGTTGAGAGAGTGGGGGAGGGGGAGAGAGATTGACAGGGGCTTGGGGGAGTGACCTATGTTACTTCCTCCTTGGTTTGGAGTTGCCCACCACCCAAATTTCCTTGCTTTCACATTTACACATTGCATATTTTCAACTCCTTAGTCCTGAGCAAATGGGGGAAGGTATGGTTGGGAAGTTAAGGGAGGAAGAGATGCATTTCTCTTCTAGTCCAAAGACCCAGATCTGCCTTTTTAACACTTAATTACACTGATTAGGGGAATAAAAATATTTTCCAGAATTTAGTGAGGCTGAGTTATGTTTAATTTTCTTAAAACATATCAGAATCACATTAAACATCATGTGATATAAGAGCATTTCCAAAAGTATGTCACACTGTGCTTAAAATGTATATCTTGAGAAATAAAATGTAGTTGGATGGTCCCATCTCTCTAGCCGCCACTCTTCTGTTATATTCCAGATGGGGCATGTTTAGTATCTTCCATCTGTTTATTTGAGAGTCTTATGAACATGCACTGGTTGTTGACATTTTGGACACTACAAATGAGGGACACATGTTGTTCATTCTGCCAAATTAAAGGGGACAGAAATTTTAGAGCCCAAGGAAGGTCTGACTGCAGCAGCCCAGTGCCCAACAGAGTCACAAATTCCTGGGAAAGAAGCCAAGCTCTTGGATGTAAAAATAGAAGCTATTGTCCTAGGATGCTCTTGGGTCCCAAAGCAACTTTCTGATTTACCAGAATTTTTGCTCTAGGGAAACTTCTTTCATGGGTGAGTTCTGAGAGCTTTTAATTATGGGGGACAGGAATCTAACCAGTGGTCACCAACTTTTGAGATTATTTAGTTTTCTCATGTCAAAGTAAATAGGAAGGCAGCCAGTCTTGGCTATGCGTGCACTACACTGCGAGGAGCCAGTTTCAGGTCCCTGCGCTGCCATCCTTACACAACTTTATATTCTTCACTCTTGTGTTCATGTCTTGAAGATGAAGGCTTCACATTTGCATTTGTTTATGTTCTAACTGAGGAGAAAGAGCAAGGCAAAAGGTAAAAATGTGAGTCTAGGTATATTTAACTCTTTTAAACAAGTTCTCCAGGGATATCATTTAAATATTTTTGCTTATATCAAATTGGCTAGGACTGTGTCATATGACCACTTAGTCATCTTAATTGCTAGGATTATGTCATATGTCAACCTAGGCATGCTATTTGTTAAGAACATGCAACATGGCTACAAGGACAAGTAAAAAGTAGATTTCAAAATTAGAAACATTGGGGCCAGGGAGATAGCTCAGGAGCACAACTGCTTGCCTGGCAAGTACAATGTTGTGAGTTCAAATCCAGGTTCTGGAAAAAAAAAAAAAAGATTATGATTATTTTGGTGGGATATCCACTCGAGACCCTTTCCTCTCCCTGTCTCGGACAGGAGCTTTCTTTCTTTCTCTCAGTAAATATGTTCTACTTGAAGAAAAAAAAAAAACTAGAAATATCATGACACAGTAACCCCCCTCTTTACTAAGTGCTGGTTTTCTTAGTCTGGAGAGGGAGAGGTAGTTGGTGGGCGACAAGTTGTGTTGGGCACAAGATGAGACCCTGGGTACCTATTCTACTAGAAAGCAGGTGAGAGATCTGTGGCTGGCTGTGATGTCTACTTGGATGGAGGCAGAGAGTGTGTGAGCTATAGGCTATGTGTTTCACCAAGTCCTGTGGTGAGATAAGAAACCAAATTATGAGAGTAGAGGGAAGAATTCATGGAACTCCGCCATGATAAAGAAAATGTCACTGAAGTTCAAGATAAAGGGGAAAATAATCCAAGTTTTATTTAGAAGAAATGAGTTAGAAATAGTTTGCAATTAAATTGATCTAGTATATGGTTCATGCAGTAGCTACAATTGTGCCAGTAGCAAAATTGTGCTGCTGATTTGAGAGATAATAATAATCCATCATTTCTGTTTTCTGGATGCACATATTCTCATTGGTGATACAAGGCTGGTAAATTAGAAGTTCAATAACCAGCTGAATAATTTCCCTTGGGCACCAGGGAAAGAAAAACCAGACTGGCCTGGGGTATTGAGAAAGGCTTCATGGAGGGAGTGAAGCATGCCTGTGCCTGGTTAGGAGTTTAAATTTGGGCAGGTCGGGAACACAGTGTGCGCATAAACACTGACCTGGATGCAGGTAATTGGTGAAGAACAGAGGGAAGAAAAACAGCTGGGATGATTTATTTCATGAATCAACTTGCCAGCTGAAGGGCCAACTGGATAGCCGATAAAACATTATTTTTGGCATGTCTATGAGGGTATTTCTGGAAGAAATTAGCATTGGAAGTTGACCAAGTAAAGAAGATCCCTTGCTGATATAGGTGGACAGCAGCCAGTCCTTTGAGTATATAGAATTAAAAAATGATGAAACGATGAATGAACTCTTTCTTGGAGCAGGAACCTCCATCTTCTCCTGTCCTTGACTACAGAGCTCTAGGTTCTTAGAACTCTAGAGCCCAAGAATTCAGGAAACTTCTTTTTTATTGGTTATAGTAACATGTCCACTTTTAACTACATTTCTCAGAAGCCTTTGCAGCAAATGATCAACGAAATATAAGGACAACTCTTGGGTGAGATTACAACTATAGACCTATGAGGGTCTGATGTAGCACTTGCTTTATCTTTCCTACCACCTAAAACGATGATATGACTGCTGGATTTGCAATGATCATCTTAAGGCCATGAAGTAATTTTTAAAATGGAAACTACAAAGCAAAGGCAATAGAACAGAAAAACTACAGAGTGCTGAACACTGGCTGATGATGGGCCTATGTAAAATACTTATTGTACTTCTTTTATGAAAGTGAACAAAATTTATTTTTATGTATTTTGTACAGGGTCTCACTTGGCAACTTGGACTCATAATGATCCTACTGTTTTCAGCCTCCCCAACACTGGGATTACAGGCATGTGCCACCACACTTGGTCTTAGAGGCTGGTTCAGTGCAGCCAGGGGCAGGGCTGGAGAGGCCTGTAGCATCAGGGATCAAACCCCAGTCCTTGTGTTTGCCTAAGCAGGCACTTAGTCCACTGAGCTCTCTTGTAGCCTAAAAAAACAAAACAAAAAAATTTTATGTTAGATCTCTTGTGAGAGCCCTCCTATATGCAGGAGGACAAAAGCCTAACAGGTATGTGAGACTATCTTAGAAAGACAAAGATAAAAAGATACCACACATATTCAAGGGTCAGTTTCTTTAAGAACTCTGAGAATCAATGTTCTGAAATCTTTCCTTTTTTTTTTTCTGTGATTTTTCTAGCTAAGCTTGTGGTGATATGCAGCTGGTGTTGGAAACTGGTTTTGCACCACTGCTCCAGTAAGTGGCCCTCTTGACAACCTGTAATTCTCCATCATGCTTTTTATGCTTGTTAGTGTCTTCTGCTATTGCCTGAATCCAGTCCAAACCCTGTGTAAAATTTCAGAGGTCTTCTGTGTAATTGCTCTGACAATGTATTCAAACAAACCAAGGTGGGCTGAGGACTATTTAAAGTTGAGCATGGAGCTCTAATCCACAAATCTAGCCATCTAGTCACTCTTGTTGGTAGAAATAAAGCAGACTGAATTGGCTTTGGGAGTCCTGTGTAGTAGTCCTTCTCATGTTTTTTCTTCCCCAGGTCAACAGACAGCAGATGCTGAGACTGAGTCAGGAGCTCAGGAGGTTTAGGAGTGAGGTGACAGGTAAGAAACACCTGTGAGAGATGAAGGGCAAAAGCAAGATCAGGATTGTTCTGGAAGAGCCTGGGCTATGAGGCAAATCTGAAGAATCTCAGTACACCCAACCAGGAGGTTCTCAGCATGATGCCCACAAGAGGGGCCTGCACTCAAATGGGCAGGTCACAAATGCACTTTCCATGGAAAGTAACCAGCTGGTGGCTGCACAAGAAAGCTGAACCCAGCCCTGAAGGTGCTGATGGCTAAAGGCCAATGGGAACCAGTCCTGTGCAGCTGGTTAGGGGTGCTTCATAAAGGAAGACCTGGGAAATTTCTCTTTTATATCATGTCTTCTCCTTTGCGCCCTTCTGTGTTTAATTCCTATCTTCTCGAGAGCCCTCCACTGTTAGAATTCCCACAGCATCTATCCTCTTTAGGAGCCATCAAATCCCAAGTTCTGCTTGTCCCTCACAGTCCTTTCCAACACATGTATTAGTCTTAGAGACCTTTTAATGTAGAAGTTCTGCCTGGTGTTTTCCATTGCCCTGGGCTGTGAATAGCAGACCATTCTTTGGAGGTCTGTCCATATGGGGGCCAGAAGAAAGAGTCTGAATGCTGATACTCTGGAGACTGTCAATAGCCCAAGAGACAAGCTCCACATTGGCTGCAGCTTGTTCTCAACCAAGATGTTTAAAACGCTGCAGACCTCCCAGGTCTGACATGAGCTGCTTGCACAGGCACCTTATTCACATAGCTGTAACACTGTTTGCTAAGAACCATAATGGGGCTGTGTTGTGCTAACAACGCATCTGATTTCTTCACGAAGCAGCTTGTGTTCACTGAACCACAAAGGGAGCTGTGCCCAGTTCACCACACCCCAGGTGACCTTCCCTGGGAGAAGCAGACTCCACTCAAGCCCATGCTGGCAAACCAAAGCGACCCTAGTTCTTCCTCACACATACCCACAATGTCTTCCATTCATCATTTAGCCTTCCAGGCAGCCCATATGCCATGTGGGAGGCAGTTTACTGATGCTATGAAGGGAAGAAGAACACGGATCCAGGTCTTCCTGGCAGCAGTCTGTGAGCTTTCTGGCGATTCGTGCTCAGTAGCATATTTGGGCTGCATGGATGCATCCACTCACCGGGTCAGCACAAGACTCTCGGGGCATTGCTGTGCCTGTTGTTCCTCATGTCCTGGCAGCTTAGGTTTTAGCACAGACACGACATGTGTTCCACAATTAATAGGGACCAAACATCGCTGGGCCTGGACTAGATCCTTCTTGTACGTTGTCTTCTCTGCGAGACCAAAGAAGGGGCTGATACTGTTAATCTGAATTGTGCAGAGGATGTCTGTACCATAGGAAATAATATGAGGACTCAACAAATGGGATCATGTCAAATTAAAGAGCTTCTGAATATCAAAAGAAACATCCAGCAGAGTGAAAATAAACCTACACAATAGAAAATGTAAGTTTGGTAGTCATTCTCCAGATAGAGATTAATATCTAGAATATATGCAGAACTCAGAAAAATAGACTCCAAAAAAATGAAAGACCTAATCAAAAAGTAAACAAGTGGAATGAGTAGATACTTCATAGAAGTATAAATGGCCAATAAACACTTGGAGTTCTACATCACTGGCCATTGCATAAATGTAAATTGAAGTAACACTGAGATTTTATCTTACTCAAAAGAGAATGATCATCATGATGAAATCAAATAATAGCAAGTGCTGGTAAGGCTGTGTGGAAAAGGAACCATTCTGTTTGTGGGAATGTAAGCTACTACAACCACTATGGAAATAAGCATGTGAGATTTCTCAAAAACTTACAATTTCCACTTGATGCAGTATTTCCCTTCTACTTCTCTTCCTGAAAGAATTAATGGTATCATAGCACAGTGGTACATGCATATGCATGTTTACAGCAGCATAATTCATCATAGTTAAACCTTGGAAGAAACCTGTGTGTGTCAACAGATGAGTGGAGGAAGAAAAAGTGGTGTTCATTCCTATTCAGTATAGTTCTGGAATCATTAGCTAGAGCCATTAGACAAGAGAGAGAAAGATAAAATGAATAAAAATAGGAAAAGAAGTTAAACTATCATTACTTGCAGATGATGTGATAGTCTACTTGCAAGACCCAAAACACTTCACCAAGAAGCTACTGGAATTAATATGCAAATTCAGTAGCATAGCAAGTTACAAAGTTAATACCCAAAAGTCAATAGCATTCCTATACACAGATAACATACACTGAGAGGGAAATTAGAGAAACGATACCTTTTACAATAGCACCACAGAAAATGAAATAACTAGGAATTAATCTAACTAAAGAAGTAAAGGATCTACTGAAAGAAAACTATAGTGCTCAAAAAAAAAAAAAAAAGAGATCATAGAGGATTTCAGAAGATGGAAAGATACTTTCTGCTTCTGGATAGGAAGAATCAACATTGTAAAGATGGCCATACTCCCTAAATTGTTATATAGATTTAATGCAATCCCAATCACAATACCACTGACATACCTCACAGACTCAGAGAAATCATTCCTAAAATTTATTTGGAACCAGAATAGACCTAGAAATGCAAAGGCAATCATGGGCAACAAAGACAAGGCAGGAGGCATTACAATTCCTGACTTAAAACTATACTACAAAGCTACTGTGATAAAATCAGCATGGTATTGGAAAAATACAAACCTGAGGATCAATGGAATAGATTAGAAGATGCAAAAGCAACTACAAACACACTCAACCACCTTATTTTCAACAAAGGAGCCAAACGTGTGTACTGGAAGCAAGGCAGCCTCTAACAAATGATGCTGGAAAAACTGGATCTACATACCAGAAACTAAGACTTAACCCAGGTCTAAAACCATGCACTAAACTAAAATCAAAATGGATTAAAGACCTAAATATTAAAACAGAAAAACTAAATCACCTGGAAGAAAAAGTAGGAGGAAATCTTGAAGACATTGGGCTAGGCAAGAAGTTCATGGACAAAAATCAAACTACATGTGTAATACTTGAAGGAGTAACAACTGAGATCTCCTTTTACTAAGAAACTTTTGTACATCAAAAGAAAATACCACCAAAGTGAAAAGAGCACCCACAAAATTTTGAAAAAATCTTAACTAACAAGTACTCAGACAAGTCTTCTGTCTAGAATTTATAAAGCATTAAAAAATGTTAGGGCCCCAAAATTTAAAGACCCAATACAGAAATGGGCATCTGAGATGAACACACACTTCTCAGAAGAAGAAATAAGAGAAGCTTATAAATACATGAAGAAGTGCTCCACATCACTAGCCATCCATGAAATGCACATTAAAACAACAGTTAGATACCATCTCACCCCAGAAAAAATGGCTATCATAAAGAAATCAACCAACAACAAATGTTGGAGAAGCTGCAGGGAAAAAGGAACCCTTCTCCACTGCTGGTAGGAATTCAGACTAGTACAACCATTATGGAAATCAGTGTGGAGACTCTTTAAAATTTTGGACTGGAAATTCCATTCAATCCAGCTATTCTCCTACTGGGAATTCTCCCAGAAGAACTAAAAACGTCATATCATAGTGATATTTGTGCACCTATATCTATAGCAGCACAATTTGTGATAGACAAATCTTGAAAACACCCAAAATGTCCATCATCTGAAGAATGGTTGAAAAAGATGTGGTGTTTATATGCAATGAAATATTACTCAGCTATAAAAAATGGCAAGCTCAAAGCCTTCATATATAAGTGGATGTATCTTGAAACTATACTCACAGGTGAAATCAACCAGACTTACATGTGTAAATATTGTATATTCTCCCTAATATAAGAACTCAAAAGAAGAAATAAAAATGGAAAGGTACAATATAGTTATACCAATATCTGTGAACTAAGCAAATATACTGAGGATAGCAATGTATAATACCAAAACCATGCTTGGAATATTTTTCATTCTCATCTTCTAATGATGCACTGCTTCTAATGCCATATTAATTATTGCTATACTGTCTCTCAAGTAAATGTTTGCTTAAAAATAAAAAGAAAGAAATATAATAAAAGAAAATATGAGACAAGGAAAAAAGGCCATAGAAGTGTAATGCTACAATTTTGTAAATGGTTAAGTTCCTAAATCTCTGTAATAATGTGTAATTGTTCTTTTTTAAACATTCTATAGGGGTATTAAAGATTAGAATATCAACAATTGATGGAAAGTGCCTGTTTCATGTTATGCCTAAGGAATTTGATAATCAGAAAGATAGTGATGTTAAGATCAGTTGCCTAAGTTATAGGGATAATATCATTAAGCTTCTCTTCTGGAGGGTTAACAACTTAAGTTGGCAGTCCAAGTAATTAGAGAAAAAGAAGGGATATAAGAACAGCCATTATTTTGGCTCTAGCCCTTCAAGATCAGTGAGGACACAGGACATAAAAGAACCTGTATTGTAATAGCCTGTAACTCAGTGGAATCCCAAATTTCCTGTTCAAGGAGATTATGGGGCCACAGAGGAAAGGGCTTGATGATGTACAGTGTACCTAAGGAGAGTCACCTAGAGAGAAAACATTCAGACTTCCACAGAGAGCAAAATGGTCAAACAATAGCTGTGATTCATTCAGATGGCTGATGCTGACCAAAGTTTTGCAGACCACAATACATGGTTTCAGGATAAACCCTGAGGGGACCTGACTGATCTTGCCAGGTGCAAAAGTTACACTTTTTTTGTAACATAGGTCTTGCTTTATGTTGGTCTTAACCATCCAGCAGAAATGTCTAACCACAAGGTATAGAAAGGAAGCCACATTAATATGCTAAGTTGTAAAAGGTTCAAGTCAACAGCCTCCAATAATGCCAGGTGATAATTTACTACTATTATGGACTATTGGACTATATATACAGCTACTCTCTCTTTATGCAATGAAAAGAAAGCTCTCTACTAATTATGTTTAGACAAGAACTCATGTCTGCATGTTGTACTCTGAACCACTATGATGAAGAAAACAATATGCAATGTATTAACTATTGTAAAAAATAATACAAAAATAAAAAAGTGGTGTTTACATATGATAGACTACTACTTTGCATAAGAACAAATTTAAGTCATTTGTAAGAAAAATGGATATACCTACCTCACAGAAGTAGAGAAAACATTCCTAAAATTCATTTGGAACCAGAAGAGATCTAGAATAGCAAAAACAATCCTGGACAACAAGGGAAAATCGAGGGCACCACAATCCCTGACTTGAAACTATTCCAGAGCTAGTGTGATAAAATATCCAGATACTGGAAAAAAAAATCAATGCAATGCATTAAGCGAGGCAGAAATGAACTCAAACACACTCAGCCACCTCTTATCTTTGACAAAGTGGTCAAATGTGTTCAGCAGAAGAAAGGTAACCTGTTCAATACGTAGTGCTTGAAAAATTGTTTTTCCACATGTCAAAGGCTAAAAGTACACCGATATTTATTACCATGAACTAAAGTAAAATCAAAAGGGATCAAAGATCTAAATATTAAAACAGCACTAAATGTGCTGCAAGATAAAATAAGTACAGCTCTCAAGGACATAGATGTAGGAAAAGTCTTCGTGAACAAAACCCTAACTACATAAGAAATATTAAAAAGAATCAACAACTGAAATCTTAACTTATTAAAAAGTTTTAAAAATAGCAAAATAAATCATCAACAGAGTGAAGACAATTTACGGAATAGAAAAACAATTAGCCAGGTGTTATTCAGACAAAAGATATCCAGAACATATAAAGAATTAGAAAAATCAGATCCCCCAAATTTAAAGACTCAGTCCAAAAATGGGTATCTGAGGTGAATATATACTTCTCAGATGAAGAAATAGAAATGACAAATAAATATATAAAATAATGTTCAACATTATTTTAATAATAATGGGCACTTGAGAGATGGAAATTAAAACAGTGCTGCGATTCCATGTCATTCCAGTAAGAATGGCTATTATCAGGATATCAATCAATAACAAGTGTTGGTGGGGCTGTGGGGAAAAGGGAACCTTTCTCTACTATTGGTGGGAATGGAGACTCATACAACCACTGTGGAAATCAGTGTGGAGATTCCTCAAAAAAACTAGATTTTTTAAAAAATAATCTTCATTTGCAAAAGTTTAAATACTGAATTAAGATAGTCTTTGAAATTTGTTTGATCTAGTTTTTTTTTCCCTTCTTGATTTTTTCCCCCAAAGAATTAACAGCATCATACCACAGCAATACACACACAACTATGTTTATGGCAGCACAGTTTCTTTGCTTTTACATTTATTGTTTTTAGTACAGGGTTTATAGGGTCTACAGGATCCCACTACACCGATCAGACTCGTAGTGACCCTCCTGTTTTCAGCCTCCCAAGCACTGGGACTGCAGGTACACACCACGATGCACAGTCTCAGTCCCCATCTCGGCGTATTTTGGTACTGGGCCTGACACTGCATGCTAGGAATCAAACCCCAGTCCCTGCATCTGCCTAAGACATTTTTAATTCACTGAGCTATCTGGCTGGCCCTTGTGGCAGCAGTTTGTAATATCTCTGTTGGAAACAACCCAAATACCAATGAACTGATGAATGGGGGAAAAACTTTTTTTAATACAATGGGGAGTTCATTTATAGTTAAATGGACGGGCCACACTCTTAAGTGAAGTTAAATAGATGTGCAGATATCATATTGTCTCTCTGGGGTGAGAAGCTGAAAATGTAAATAAGATCCCAAATATATGATATGCATTATGCAATAGGAAGTTGTTTAAAATGAAAGGGAGTTAGGGAAGGGAATGGGGAAAGGAGGAGGGAAAATGTGAAAAGAAAGGTAAAATATAAAAGAAGCTTCATAAATAAAGAGGGGAAGAGGGGTTCAATGGTGAGAATAAAAGAGAGGGAAGGGGAATGGGGTTAAAAAGGGAACCTGGATACATCAAGTACAGGCACAAATTCCACACGATGAAGGTGAACATTATGTATAACTAAGTGTTCCCCAAAATTAATAATGATAATAATAATAAATAGAAGCACTTTGAGATGATAATATTAAGTATAACAAATCAACCCACAAGGTACATGGTTTCTCTTATATGAGCAACCCAAAATTTGAACAGCAAAATAAAAGGTAGATGATAGGAAGTAGGGAGGTGGAGCCTTCTTAAATGGTAAGGGACCAAGAGACAGCGGGCGTGAGGAAGAAGGAAGGGGAAGGATGCAAACAGGAACTGAGATGTGTTACGGACGTGTACCAACTCCACACACGGAATGTAAACATCATGTACTACAAACACATGGTAGTAAGAGTCAAGTTTTAAACAAAGAAGCTGATATTTGGCAAAGAGAAAGGACTTGTTCGAAACAATATGGCGCCATGATGCCACTGAAGCTTCAGCGTCATGCGTTCTGATGTTAAGCTTGGGGATGTAGCCACCAGGCTGCCAAGCGGCTGCTCCACTAGGAAATGAGAGACGCAGAAGGTCCGTAAAGAAAGGCATGGGAGGGGGGTAGTTCAGAGAGGAAGATGTCCTACAGGGCCAGGATGCGGCCAACGCAGGCCGGCCAGCCCTAACGCAGACTCTGCTGTGCTCAAGAGAGTCGCGAGAAATGCAGCACCACAGGGAGGGACTGGATTTTAAAATTGACCTTCATTTCCAAAAGATAAAGATATTTAGTCACAGGCAATGGTCCCCTAAGTCCATAAATCCAACCTCGTGTTAGAAGTGATGTGAGCACAGAAGTATTCTTCTGGATTCAGGGGATGGGAAACAGGTGATGTCTCTTATTCAGGGACAAAGAGAAGGACGTATCTGTGGCCACAGCTTAGGTATGTGTTGGGCTCTGTGTACTGGGCAGAACTACTGTTTTCCCTTCCTTGCACTATTTCTGTAGGTTCCTCCAGCGAGCATGGCATTCTACAATTCTTCTAGCTAAACGTGTAGCTTCCCCTCTAAGGGCACTTACGGTAAAATCTGAGATGGAAAGATCAATCGCAGAACTGTTGCTGAGGCCCAGGAAAGGGTCCTGCAGCCCTTATTGGGGTTGTCTCAGCTTCTAGAAGTCTGAGTAGTGGCTTCATGGAGCAGCACTGAAAGCCACCCAGAGAAGCCAGCCTCCACGCCTGCACCCCACCCTGCTTCTCCGCTGCGTGATATGACAGCACCATGAGAATGTTCACAAGTAGTGAAGCAGGGACACGGGAGCAATGGCAGTGAGGACGTAAATGTGCTGGTGTGGGCTGTGTCTGCCAAGAGACCCGAGAATGTGTCCCAGACATAGCCAGCCTGTCAGACGGACTGGGTGCAGAAACGCTTTGTAGAAAGAGTGGATTTAGAGACATTCGTCTGCTTCCTTGGGGTGCTTGTGTGGGGAATTGAGAGGGAAAATCCCTGTTATCAGTGCAGGCTAAAATTGTGCAATGGCGGTGATTTGTGGGTAGGCTGTTATAATCCAAGCAGATGGTTTGGGATATTCTGCAGTCACAGCCAAGCATAAATTAGGATATGGCTATGGGTAAAGTTTTTGTCAAATTATAAGATTTGCGCTGCTTACTTTTACTGTCTCTTATTTGCAAGCCAGAAAAGAAGTAGAAGCTCCATTTGAGCTGACTTTCATTTTTAGAATAAGACAGTAGCTTTCAAACAATTCTAGTGGTTGCTTCCAAATATTTTCTTTAGCAATAAAATCCGGTTCTCAGAAGAAAGCTTATTTGTAATTCTATGATATTCAATAGACAAGACAAGGTTTTAGGCACAAACTTTAAAGTTCAATGTAAAACTTTTACATGAAGTTAACTGGGGGGAGGGAGGTCTTTTTGATGATCCATAACATTTGAAAGCAAAACTTAACATCCCAGACTTGTACCAGTTCTACTATCTGACTTGCTCCAGATGTTTTTTTCCTCATTGGCACAAATTTGTTAAAGTCATGGTTTACATAGATAAGGGACAATAAAAGTTAAGTGACTTTCCTTTGTTTCCCAGAATACTTTTTAATAAACTAAAGGTAGGCAAAATTATTTTATTCAATTTTCCTTCAAAATAAGTTATACACAGCTAGTCAGCATGTCATTGTGCCTTGCAAAGCTAATTAAAAATAACAGATTATTTGGTGAATGAGGACTATACTGTGTATCTAGTATCATTCCTTCCTTCTGAATGGCTTCCCTAGTTCAGGTGGCACCCTGTGTCTCTTTCCTATGGCTTCTTGTCTTCTAGGACATTCTAGTACTGAATGTTCCATCAATGCAAACATTTCAAACTAACTTCATGTTGCCTGAGTTTGACATGATTTAATTTTAAAATATGCTATTCACATTCAAAATCCCATCTTAGCACACACATATATTTTATCCCACTGGGAACATCTGATAATTCAATTGTACTCTCTGCCAGGCAAACTTCTTTACATACACAGTGCACAAAGTGTTTTCTGTAACCTCTGCTTAATGGAAGGGTGTACTGAGATTAATTGAGGAGGTATGTAGTATATAGTGGAGATTGTCTGTTGTTCGTGCAGTATTTCCTCATTATTCTTTAAAAATAGGACTTCACAATGACTCACCCTATTAGAAGACATTTTCTTGTCTTTACAGTGAGATGTGACCAGGCAACTGAGACTTAGACAACGAGATAGAAGCAGAGCGCTCTATGTCACACCAGGGGATTCTTCATAGGAGATTCTCCTCATCTACCTTCAGGCTTTCTTCTCCCTTTGTCTTGCAGTGTAAATGTGAAGGCTGAGGCTTCAACCATCACCAGTTCTGACTTGATGCAATCTGAAACTCAGAATTAGGAGCAACTTTTTATCTGTCGACTGGTAAATGTACCCATTAAGATTCTTTTGATTGTGTATAATAAGTACCCAAGTTACAGTACATTGAGCAATAAGACATTTAATTATTGTATACAACAGGAAGTCAGAAAGCACAGAGTTTCATAGTTGACTAAATAGCTTGGTGACCTCACTGTGCATCCAGCCTGTTGTCATTCTTCTGTTTGTTCAAGCTCAGCATTTAGGAAATGATTCCCTTTACTGTCAAAATACCTTTACATAACCACATTCAAGGAAAATGGCCAAGGACCTTATCTACTCTTGAGCATGTACCACTCCCACCTTCTTTTTAACTGAAGGAATAAATATTGCCAATGCACCCTCCAGCAAACTTCCCTGTATTAGACAGGCCTGGGATATTTGCCGGACACAAGGCTGCATAATAACAGGGAACTAAAAAAAAAAAAAAAAAAAACAAACAAACAAAAACAAAACCCATGAGCTTCTCTTGAGACATTGCACTTTGCAACCTAAACAACATTAGGATCCTGTGAGCCCATGAGGACTGCATGTTAACTACACGTGCATCCTAAAAGACTTTCCTAGATTTACAAAAGAGTATTGGAGCTGGGAGTTAGTAGACCAGGAAACCTAACAGAGCCGACCAGAGGGCAGAGCCCCTGGGACATTCCCCTGACTATCAGTGGATGGGAGTTAACTGCCACGCTGGTCCAGTAGAAGCCAAGAACCTTAGCTGGCTGGAGATTCTTGGGAAAACTCGACTGTCCCCTCCACACCCTGGCCTACACTGTAGTTGTGTGATGTGGTGGAGGACCCCGTGTCTTATAAAGTTCATCAGCTCTATTCTACAAGTGTGGTGAGGAAGTGAAGCTGACCACTTTAATAAGCTCTTCACATAATTAAAAAGCAAAAGTACTAAGTTATTTTTCTAAATATAGTTTTGCCTTAAGTATAAAACATGTGAAATATTTTAACATTGCATTTTTGCTAGCTCAATTATCTTTATGAACACACCAGCTTTCAGTAGCTTTATCTAAATGTAATTACCAGTCATAAAGTTCACCCATTTAAGTGTGCAATTCAACAGCTTTTGCTCTATTGTGTAACCATCAGCCTATCTAATTCTAGAATATTTTCATCATGCTGAAAAGAAAACCTAGGCTTTTTAAAGCCGTTTCCCATGTTCCTTTGACCCTGCCCCAATCTCACAAGCACTAAACTGTTATCTCTATGAATTTCCCTATCCTGAACATTTTATGTGTAGAGGATCATATAATAAGTAACATTTATATGACTTCATTCACTTAACATAATGTCTCTGAGGCTCATCTACCTTGTAGCATGCATTAGATCTTTAAGTATATGGTAAAAATATGGTGATGTTTGCTTTCAATAAAAGTTATTAGTTAAGAGAGACATTAACATCAATTCCCCTCAAAATAGTACCTCTTGCTTTGAATATGCTTATCCCATTGTTGCTGCTATTTTCTGAAGCTGTCCTAGTTGTCCTCTTCTTTCAATGTCTCCTGATGCCTCATTATAGCTGACTCAGTGTCCTGACTCAGTGTCCTGACTCAGTTCAAAGAACTGACCCTTTGTCGTCATTTTGCCTTTGGAGAAGAGTCAGGAGTAACACATACAATGAAAAGCATGGATGAGGACAGACCTTAATGTTTTTACGTGATAGAAATTGGTGCAAACACATATTGAATCAATTTAGGGCATTGAGACAGCCATAGAAAGATGGTAGAAAGTATGTCTAGAATCTCTTTAGAAGGTGACGAAAGCAGTGGGAAAGTGTGTCTCAAACGAAGGGAGAGAGCTAGGGATATAGCTCAGCAGTACATTGCCTTCTGGAAGGCACAAGACCCTGAGTTTAATTCCTGATGCAAAAGGGGGGGGCGGTCAATGGAAATGTGTATTTTGCTGCAATTTTTTATAAAAAACCTATGCACATATCATACAGTTTGGTCAACTGTTGTATGCATTGTCAAATAACATTTGATTATATTGTTGTAACACATTCTGTTCATTTACTCATCTATTGAATATTATGTATTTTTTGGTTGTCATGAATAATATCATTATGAAAATTTCTATACCTGGTTTTATGTGGACATACGCTTTCATTTTGAAGAGCATCACTTTTTACAGTGTTTTATAGGGCAGGATAATGTTAAATAGTAGCAACATAAATGCTACCAATTCAGTGTGGCATGATCTCCCCACATTGCTTGTGTGGCAACAGTAACACTGCCAATAGACAGTGGAAAGCATGGACAGGTGGAAAATGAAGGACCAGAATTCAGGACCTCGCCTCTGCCAGGCAGGCACTGTGCCACGGAGCCATCTCCTTGGCCCTGGGTGCATGCTCTGTGTCCTCTGGCTTGAGCCATGCTAGCACTTCCTCATCACTGTTGCCCCATTGATTTCCCCCTCATGGTGTCAGCTCACTTTAGCAAATAGCTACTGAGCCTCAACCACACGAGGGTGTTGTCTAGCTCTACAGGTTATAGCTCCTAAATGTTACTTTATGTCTATCAGATTGTCAGTGTTCCCTGGCAGCTGCCTCCTGCTTAATAAGTAGACACTGGTGGGGCTGGGTGTCAATGTAGGAAGAATAATTCCTGAATAATTTTATGACATACATAATACTTTCATTAGTGTATGTTAATTACATAGAAGAATGTGCTTCTTAGGGCCTACTAGTACATGGGTATAACATAAGCTTTTCATAAATCAAGAAATCTTTTTTATTTTTTGTAAAGTTGTATACATGCATGTATATAGAGGAAATAACAACAACCTTTTAGTGAATTACTCCTGTTATTAGACAATTTTCTACCCTAGCTGCCTAAAGCAATCATTTTTGGGAGATTTTAAAAGTGCCTCAATCCCTCTCTTATAGGTTATGAGATGAAATATAATTATTAGCATTTATTAAAATATCCCCAAGTAAATCAAGAGTACATCATGACTTGAAAGCCACTTATGCTAGGTATATTTTATGCATTATCTCAAATCTCCTTTGCCAGTGCGGTCGATATCACTACACCATTATGAGATTTTATAAGCTTGTACTGAACACTTAGTGTACACCAGGCCCTTCTAATCATTTTAAAAGTATTAACTCATTTGGTAGTTAAAATGTCCTTTTGAAATATTTGCTATTAACATCCATTTTAATTATGTTGAGTCTCACGATGATTAAATAAGTTGCTCAGCATTGCTGACTCACAAGTGGAGAAGAATTTAGAATTGAAATCTATGGCAACAGAAATTTATTTCTCACAGTTTGGGTAGGTTGAAAGTTGAGATCAAGATTCTGAAGGATTTGGTCCCTGGTAGAGAGAGACCCATGTGCTGGCTGACAGTTGGCACCTTCTTACTATAGACTTACATGGTGGAAGGCCAAGGGGGAGCCCTCTGGGACCTGTTTTATAAAGCATTAATCACATTCATGAGGGCTCCACCTTCATGACCTAATTATGTCCCTAAGGCCCTATTTCCTACTGTAATCATATTGGTGACTAAATTCTAACATATGAAGCTGGGAGGACACAGACATCAGACTACATAGCAACTTTCATGCTCTATTGCAGATAAAGAAATAAGATTCAAATATTACTGCAAAACAAAAGATATTCAAAAAGTTAATTTGGAAGCCAGGTATTCTAACATTGAATAATAATAGTGCTACTATTACTAATTACATAATGGCAATAAAATTCTCATCACTCACATTTTGTTAGCATTTCTTAGGAGCTATGATCCAGACACTACGCTAAAGACTTTATCTCATTTCATTCTTGTGCCACTAACTTACTTATGTTGATCCTGTTATGTTCCCTCATCTTTCTAGACAAGGTCATTGAAACTTACAGTCGGGCTGTGATTCCAGCCCAGGTCTGGCTGCTGTAAAGTCCCATTGTTTCTGTGGATTGCTTAACAAGTTGGATGAAAGGAATGTGAGATATTGAAATTACTGCTCATCCTTCTTGTGACATTGTGTGTGTGTGTGTGTGTGCAGCAGGTATACATTTTGATACCCCCCAAAATGTATCATCAAATACTTTTTATGCTTGGAGTAAATGTTTCTAGATAAAATATTGGCACTCTTGCAAAAGGAGATAAGCAGTATATTTGGGGAAACTTAGAAGCTTTAAGAAGATTTAATTTGAGCCGGGCGTGGTGGCTCACGCCTGTAATCCCAGCACTCGGGAGGCTGAGGCAGGAGAATTGGTGCGAGTTCGAGACCAGCCTGGGCTACAAAAGTGAGATCGGGCCAGCCTCAACTCCATAGTGAGACCCTGTATCAAAAAGACAAAAAAAAAAAAAAAAAAAAAAAAAAAAAAGATTTAATTTGGCGTTTGGGCCCCTGGATAAGTTTACTGTGCTCAAAGCTTGAGTGCACATGTAGATAGAAGTTGGAAAATTGGAGCGGGGGACAGGTAAAAGTTTGACAAGGTAGCTGGGGAAGAGCTAGAACATGGGGTGACCAAAGCTCTACTCCAATTTTAGTACACTGATACTTATGGTTTGGACCAGGAGAACTGACTGACAGATAATATAGAAAAATGTATGTGGGTTCATAGGGCGTAGATCCACATCTATTTGGGCAACCAGGAGATCTTAGGGTGATGCGCAAATCAAAGGAGTATAGGACCATTGTTATTGGCTTATAGATTAGAGCGACAATTTCAAACACAAGGGAGAAATGAGTCTCATCTTCACTATTTCTGGAACAACAAAGATTGGGAAGAATTGGTAAAAGCAAAGCTGCGCAAGCATTTCTTAGCAACATTGTGAACAAAAGACATGCTAAACAGTGAACAAGGTACATGGTTTACTATGAAGCATAAATCACAGCAGACCTTGAGAAGCTGCACTGTGGCACACGGTGGGCAGTAGTACCTCAGCTTTCTGCTGATGAAAGATGAACTTGACCTCATGGAGAAGTAACCTGGCATTTTAGAAAACTGATGGCCCTACTCAAGGACCCCTTGTGACTCTCAACCTCCAGGGGCTTCTCAGGACCATGGGATGTTCCTGACTACTTTTAAGTCTTGCTATGCTGGTGGTAGTGCCAAATTCTGTGGGTTTCCTCCAGAGGTGATGAATTTATTGAACAAATGTGTTCTATCTCAAAAACAGGTCGGTTCCCAGTCCTTTTCACACAGCCTCTGAAAGCCAGTGTTGTTACTTCTCCTCTGGGGTGTGAGTTGTGGGTGTGGGCACATATGTGTGAGGTTTTAGGTGGGAGGTGGAGGTGGAGGGAAGAGGAAGGTCAATATTTATGAGTGGGTTTCTAAGATTTTATTTTATTTTTCTTATTTCATTTCCACAATCAACATGTTCCTTCTGGTGCCTAAGGTCACATGATTTTGCATTTCTAAGTGCCTAAAAATAAAACCTTATTATAGAAAATTAGATTATTTTGCTTTAGCTTATTTTTCATTTTTTGACTTCATAAAAAATGGAAAGAAATTCTATCACCAGAGAGAAGGCTTTCACTTAGAATGTTATTAAAACAAATACCCAAATGTCTGTAATACAGACTCAACCCTTTCTATAAAATGGGAAATATATTCATTCTGCTGGCTATACGAGCAATCTTTTCTCCAAGTTTCAAGTTGATTCTTTTTCTTATTACTTTTAATAAGAAATAACAGTGAGGCAGTTTCAAAACACAGAAGTAGGACAGCCACAATTACTAATGCAATGTATATTGCTGTCTTTATAGTAGTTGTTCAGAGGACAAGATGCAGACATGATAACTTTTCTAAACACTATTGGCACAAATAGCTCTTCTCATTGAACTGACAGAAAGTAGTTGTATACATAGTCCAATATTTCATAATAGTAGTGAGTTATTGGCAGAACTGGAAATGTTAGAAGCTATTGACTTGAGCCTTTTACAGCTCAACGTATTAGTCTGGCTTTACTTTTTATGCCTCATGGTTAACTTTTCTGCTGGGTGGTTAAGGTCAAGTTAAAGCAAGACCTACATAACAAAACATACAACTTTTGTATCTGAAAATGTCAGTTAAATTCCCACAGGATTTACCTTGAAACTATGTACAACGTTTTGTAGAACTTTTGTTAGTGTCATCCATCTGGATGAGTCATGGCCATTGCTTGACCAATTTTCTCTCTGTGAAAGCCTGAGAGACTGTATTCCCTCTGGGTGACTCTCCTTAGGCACACTATACATTATCGATCCCTTTCCTCTGTGGCCCCATAATGTCCTTCAACAGAAAATTTGGGAAATCACTGAGTTACATGGTGTTACAGTACAGGTTCTCTTAGGTCCTGATTCCTCACTGACCTTGAAGGCCTAGGGCCAAAATATTGGCTATCCTTATAGCCCTTCTTTTTCTCTAATTTTTTGGTTTGCAAACTTAAGTTGCTATCTTCTTTCCTCTTATTCTTTGTTGTCCTTTAGGAACTTCTTTTGTGTGTAGCTTAGCTTTTCCTGGACCCTGTCCCCATTTCATTAAAGGTGATTTCATCATGTGCCTTCATTTATATTTAAACTACATGACTAGTCTTGGGAAAATCTCCAGGTTTTATCCTACATCAGACATTTTGGCATCTTTGAAATACAGATATAGTTTTTCTAAAAGGCAGTGTGTGTGTGTGTGTGTGTGTGTGTGTGTGTGTGTGTGTGTGTGTGTGTGTATGCATTTGTTTAATTTATATCACTCACAGATCCTCTCCTGATGAGCTACATTATCTTCTCCAAACAGCTGACCTAGGTCTACAGTGCCTGGTATGAGTACGACTGCTGGGGGCTGCCAGAATATTGAATGTCATGTTTATCAAACATCCACTATGGGCCTAATACCACAACTGGCAGCTGTAGGCAAGTTAGAAAGAAAGCAGAGACAGTGTATTTGTCTTCAAGGAGCTTAGCTTAGAATGGGAAGTGGCCCCAGAGACAAACATTAATGAAAACAACTAAGAAAAAAAACATAAAGAAATAAGAAGGTAAGTTAAACAAAAAATAAATATCAATATTGTGGTTTAAAAAAAGAAGATCAAATATCAATGAATCAAATACCAACGTCTTAGCTCTGACTTTAGCTCCGTGCTCCAGAACTGACACTCCAGAAAAGAGCTTGAGTGACAAAATTAGGAGGCAGCGTGGTACTCTAAATCTTAGGGTTAGGGTATGCTATCTCATCTTCAGTTAATTCTGCCCTAGGTGTGTCCTTATTATTATTATTATTATTATTATTATTATTATTATTATTTTACTGGGTATTGAACTCAGGACCTTGCACTTGCCATGCAGGTGTTTATGCAGCTGAGCTATCCACCTGGTCCCTCCTCAGGAGTTTTAAACATTTTACTCACTTTTTCTGTAACCAGTGTTCACTTATTTTAGCAACATTTGAAAAACAAAGAATG
This sequence comes from Myocastor coypus, assembly GCA_004027025.1. Taxonomy (NCBI): domain Eukaryota; kingdom Metazoa; phylum Chordata; class Mammalia; order Rodentia; family Myocastoridae; genus Myocastor; species Myocastor coypus. The sequence continues at coordinate 23,217 of PVJA010011513.1, forward strand.
ACAACTATAAGGGTAAATAGGTAATAACATACAATGTATACATACATTCATATCTGCTGTATAGACATAAGGAACACAAAGTGATATTATTACCTCCTGTTGATCAGTTCTTACTGCTGGTGGGTCTGTTGAGCTTGACATTGATTGTTTCATTAAAAGAGTAATTATCACCTGTTAGGAAGCCGTTAAAGACAGACCTATGCTGAGTCGAGATTGATATTCTGGTAGGATTGAAAGGGAATCGAAAGGGCCACAAATAAAGGATGACTATCACACAGCCAGATATGCATATGTTGAAGGTATGAAACAAAAGTCTTCATTTATTTTTTCAAATTTCTGTTGAATGAGCTGAAGCAGCAGTTTTAGATCTGTGCCAGTTTGGCAGGAAGATCTATGCGCTGGGGAATCCCAGAGCTGTCAGAGTGGCTGAAATATATGAAGCATCTGTGGGGAGTTTGAGGGCAGAGCGACTGAGAGAACCAGGCCATTTTCACATTGGTCACTAAGAGACATTTATGAAACACTCACTACATGCCTGATTTAGCTTTGGAGGGATTCCCACCAGCCCACCGGAACAGTCAGGCATACTCTGATGATTTTCCACACCATAAATGAGAAAATGTGAAAACCCGAGAGAAATTACAAAGGGTTTTCATCTGCATTGCATTGTACTATGGGAGCTTGTCCCCTGGTTATATGACAAATCAACTGGAAAATTACTCTGGACTGACCTGTCTTAGGAAATATTCTAATTAGCACTGATTCTGGAGAAAGTCTCTTGGAGACTATCTGCTTTTTTGTGTGGTAGTAGTGGGGTGCCCATGATATATTCGGATAGAACTACATCATTTTAAGGTGTTCATTATGTTAGAGGTGCTTTGCCTCTGTCAGCTTCCCCTGCTTTGCAGGTTCTAGGTACCAGACTGCCAAATCAGAGTCAGTTCTCATACTCAAGCCCAGACTTTGTACATAGCAACGCAGAGCTCTGTGATTCTGAGATTAATGACAATGACAAAAGAATGTGTTGAGAGTAACTGAAACCCAATTCTACAAGGTGAATAGCTGTTGGATCATGTAGTCTGGTAGAGGTGAGAGGTATAAATAACTCACTATCTTTCTTAGCTTATAATTCACTTACTTTCCCATATCAAAGTGAAACATAGCATAATTGCCAGGAACCTCAAAAGTCATGACACATTAGTCCATGAAATTAGCTACACATATTATGAGTGCAAAAAAACTTATCAGCAAATGATGTTGTACAGATACCATGGAAGGAATCCACCCCTGGCATTTCAGGGGTGCTTTGCTCACAAATGGTAAGGCAGAGTGGGTTAAATGCTTCTCAAAATTTCTCAATAAATCTGACAGATTAAAATACAGAGTTCAAAACAGCAAACACAATATTACTCAAGAAAAAGTGAGAATTCTGCAAACAAGCTTCTTAATGCCTCTCATTTTCTTCACACAGCTTCTGTTCCACCACGGTGCCTTTGTTGGAAAGTCTGGACTCTTACCTGGCTTCTTGTGCTTCAGCTCCCTCCTTGAACGATGATTCCTGTCCTGTGTTTCTGTCTTGTTCGCCTCTGTCTGACTTGTATCCTGTCTGTTGTTCAGATTTCCTTAGACCTGGGAGAGTAACTGGTTTGTAGTAGATAGGGAAGGTGGGTCTGTGTCTGCTGACAATGCTTTGGGAAGAGTTATCAACATGCTCAAGGCCACTTGCAGCTGAGATGTCTGTGATGACAGCAGCTTGACACCCCCCGCCAACATCTCTTCAGTGTCTAGTCGTTATACTTGCAAAGCCCATTCAGCTGAATTCCAACTAGCTGGTAATAGTAGTACTTTAATTATCTGGGATGCAGAGAACTAGGGGACTCATCTTGAAGTGTAAGGTGATGCCCATAAGAGAGCTGACATGCTTATCAACTAGTTTAAGGTTTGAATAAGAATAACGGTGAGTTTCTGCCTGTGTGATTGGGAGAGGTGGTTATTGACTAGGTTGGTTGTTGAGCTGGGTTTGGGGGATCTGAAATGTGTGCTCTTGGACATGGTAACTTTAAGAGGGGAGGACAGGATCCTGAGGAGCACCTCCGGAGATGTAGGTGTGGAACTGGGCAGGAGGGCCTGTACATTAATGATGACAGCTCTGGTGCTCTGAGTAGAAGGGCGTTTCTACTCCATGTGGGCCTGAACTTGAGCTTAAGATAATCCCAGGAACTGGAGCCTGGCAAAGAGATTGAAGCAGACTGAGCACAGGCACGCAGGCAGATGAATGAAGTTGAAACGTATTTCCTCTAGTCAGGAGCTGCATGACTTAACACCAGGGAGCCTGCATCTCCTCTGCAAAATAAGATGTGTGGTTACACCTCTAGCAGGTTATGAGGCCTAGTAATGCTTGCCTTTAGTGTTTCTCAGGTCTCCTGCTTCAAAGTGCATGTGCAGGAAATGGTAGCTAATATTAGTAGTAGTAGTAGTAGTAGTAGTAGTATTAATATCACCCAACTTTGATGTCCACAAGTGATTGCATGGTTTGTGAAGTGTGCATTTTAAGTCACTGGATAGGTACTTATGCTTGTGCAGTGTTGTTAGGTCATCTGTTCCAGTGTGGCCTTCATGACCTCAGGGGTGTAGACCTGGCATGGACAGAGTGAGTAGTGATGTCATCGCAGGCCAGGGCCTGTCTTGCACAAATTGATATTGGTTTAAGACTTGTAGTTGCAGCAGAAATGCGCTGAATTTCCCCAGATTGTTAGATCTGCCCTTTTTACTACTTCTAACTGGGGAATACTGCTAAGAATTCAAGTCCATCGTATTTCAGTAGCCACCTGGTCTTGTCGGCTCAGGCTCACTTTCTTCTCCTGAGGAGAGCAAGTGTCCACCCCCTTCCCCGAGCTCTTCTCTTTGTATACCATTGATTTGCACTAATCCCGGGATGAGTTTGCTGATGGGAATCCATGTCTGTTTCCTGCAGTCTGGGACTCCACCTTCAGCCTTGTCACCATCTAACAGTACTGTGTGGAAATGGGAGGGGGAGGAGCAGCCAGCCAGCAGTGGCCTTTACAGGAGCACTTGTGCTGGGCATTTAGTCACCGAGGGCCGGGGCATCCCTGCCATGCGCACAGCACACAGGTCAGTGGGTCAGGTCAGAGGCAGGGTGCAGGGACCCAGGAACAAAGGCTCATCCCTCAGGACCAGCATTGTCCCAGCTGAAGCCATCCATCACACAGCTTCCCTCTGCAGCTGGATGAGCCAGCTGCCTCCCTGTGGGAGTTTTTCTTTCTCTTCCCTGCCCCAGGAGCACTTGATGGCTGTCTTTTCAAAGCTATTGCCTCCTAGGAGGCCTATGCACAATGACCACGTGGACCTCCAAGTGTAAGGGGATCAATGCTTTGAAGGTTTGAAGCCAGCCTTATTTCAAACTCATTTCAAGTTTTTTTCTTTGTGATGGGTGGAGGAACACAGGCTTGGGATGATCTTGGCCGATCCCACAGAAGTTGCCCATAGTAAAACAGGAAGCTTGAAGTCAGGGCTTTGAGGACAGAGGCAAGTGATGCTTTGGGATTCCACTGGTCATGGTTAAATTGGAAGTGCAAGCAGGCTGCCTGTTGCATGAATCCAGGGGTCCTGCCCTTTCCTCACTGCTGATCTGTTAATATGACCCCTGAATTCACAATGAATCCCAGGCAAACTGTAGAACACATGTGTATCAACTGACCATCATCAAGACATTATTGCAGATATTTTTTTTTCCCAGAACCTTGAGCAAAGACTGGTTTTGGTTCAGCCATGCTGCAAATGCGCTCTGTGCTTGTTGCACGGTAACAGATTAGATTTAGTGACTTCAATGGACAGTTAACTTAGATTTAATGGGGCTGTAATTGTACAGTGAATTTTAAATGCCCTTTTGATTATTGCATCAGGATTATATTGAAATGCAGACTTGTCATTATGTCTTGATGTTTTAAAACAATTACATGAGATTGAATGAGAGGGAACCCAGTAAGAACATTCAATTGCCTCTCAGTGATGCTGGGATTTCCACTGCGGCTCTGTGCTTTTCACTGACCTTGACAACATTTTTCTCCCACTTGTGACATAACAACAATGAATTTGGTTGGCATAATTAGTAACTGTGGTCATCATAGTGTTTTTCTAATAAGCACCCCCAAATTATCCAGCCTATATTTTTCTTTTCAGGCTTCCTGATGACTGCTACTATGTGCATTTGTCTCCCTCTGAATTCTCCAAAGTGATGAAGATAAGAATCAAAATATATTTTTGGTTCTCAGAGATAAATTTGTTCTTTTATATAGCGCAATATGCAGTTTGAGTGCTTACAATATGTCATGCCTTATGCTAGCTGTTGAGTTTTAAAAAATGAATTTTAAACATTTTTTTGTTTTCACTGTCTTCCTCCTGCTCCTCCCCCCTTCTACCTTCATAACTATCATCGTAATCCTCATGACCTACCTATTGAACATTTACTGTTCAGAACCCACTGTGCTAATTTCTTTTATGTTCATTGTAATTGCATCTCATAAAACTCACACGATGAGCACCATTATTATTTCCATTCCTCAAATAAAAAATCAAGGCTTCGAGAAGTGAAGTACATCAGGGGTAGTACTGATGCTTTATGAGATGAAAAGGTGTGATTGCCTGTGTGGCCTACCACAAAGGTTCCAGACAAGGCTCTTGGAATAAAAATTTGAGTTAATAAGACAAAAAGCATAACAAATGTAATTAATTAAAACTTTACATAACATGACAAACTTCAGAAATGAAGTAAAAAATCCTTGGGGAAAAAGTAGTAATTTTGTGCCTAGCATTGATGAAGAATGAACAGTATAGAAATGTAGTCAGACAAGATGTCGTGAGACAATGGTTATAGATGAAAGGGAAAATTCTAGCTGGGGCTATCTGTCCAGATTCTTCTGTGCTCCATGTACAGCATTGCTTCCTACTGTGTCTAGGCAGGACCACTTTGAAATGATGGTCTTTGAGGAAGAAGGAAAGAATGACCTTTCTTTGTTTTATGGATTGCTTTGGGGAAGTAAATTTCTCATTTCTGTGATTTCTTTGGAGAAAATGGAATTCTGGTTCCTATGACATTTTTATAGGGAGGAAGAAGGATAAGGAGCAGGATGATGAAAGGACAGAAAGACCTTGCTTTTGAGCCCCTTGCAGCGCCCTTTAGTTCAAAGCACTTAGCATGCCCAAGATCCACACTTTTGATGGATTGTACTATGGGTTCCAGTAGGTTCAAGCCCAGGTATGTTTGGTTACAAATTCTTCCCTCAGAACCACAAGTAGATATGATTCCATGTTCCACTATGTTGCTGTCAACATTTGTGAGAAATTTCCAAGACAGCATGACATTCCTAGAGTGTTGGACAACTAAGCTTTAACTACTTGGAGACAAGATGGCAGGTAGTTACTCAGCAGTTCTCTTCCCCTGGTCTCCAGTTCTTTGTGTACAAAGCAATGTGAACCAAGACCTTAGAATCTAGCGGGGATAACTTGAGATCAGTGGTGATCAGGATTGTTGCTTCAAAACAATCAAAAATAGACACTGTTATATTACATATTCCATCTATCTGAGATAATCAAATGACATCCAAAGTTCAAAAAGTCTTCATCAGCAAAACATAATGAATCTGTAATAAAGCATAGAACACTTGTATGTAGTTCCAAAGGAGGGGGGATTATCAAAATGGAGACACATTTTTCTTTCTACTCAATAAGAGATAATACATAGTTCACATATTCTGGGGTTTCTAAAAGAGACATAATGTCAATGACATCAAAGATGCTACCCTTATGGAAAATTCATTTCCCACAATATTGTTGAATTCCACTTTTTGCTTTTACCACTTGGATATTATCTTTTAATATTTAGAGTCTTGAGGACAGTCAAACAATAATAACAGTAATTGTCTTGAATCTCCTGGCATATCTTCATGGCTATATTTCCTTTGAAATGAAAACATGTAATTTGTTAGTCAGTTCAAGATAACTATGCAGATTGCTGGGCCCCAGGAAACTGATGTCAATTAAATATATGCAACTTCTTTATAGTTCTTTAGTTCCAGAAAATGCGGTTTTTCTTTTTCTCTGTGACCTCATGTGACCCTTACTCTTCTTTCATTAGTTCACTCACTGACTTTTGACACAGTTTTAAATAAGTGCTTGTACTCTATTCTTTGTTTAATTTTCAAAGTTATAATGACCAAAATAAGCTTACCGCTCTTGAAGAAGTGCACGTGGAGTTGGAGCACTATACTACCTAAAGGACTCAAGGTATTTTACATTCATGACATTCTGTTCTGCTAAGCTGTTTTGACATTTTCTACATGTGGCTAATGATTACCTAAGAAGGGGTTAGGAACCTGGCTTATTTTTCTGAGTCTGGCCTAATGTCCTTTGCACTTACCTATCAGTCATCCTTCTTGCTTCGTGCTTGCTGGTAGGACTCCATGGCCCTCAAACACTTCAGGAGGCCCCACACTGCGCTGGGAGCAATACTCCCTCCTCCACAGTTTTCTGCCCATGTAACACCCTGCAAATGGTGGTATAGTGGAAAGGAAATATTTGACCCTTCTCCTTGGTTCCTAGCACAGAGCTCCTAAAACCTTAAAATCTCTTGAATGGTAAGAATAGCTTTTATATGCTAATGAAAAGACTTAACAAAATAGTATGAAGGATAGTGAATGGAGATTCAGGTAGTTCCAGAATGGGGGCAGTTCATTACAAGTTGGAACTTGTAGTCCCATACTCCAACATCCAGGAAGCCCTTGTCACTAGAAGGGAGCTACTTCACTTCCCCATCACTCACCCCCAGGCTTCCCATTACAAGGTAGAGCAGACTCTGACCCAGTCATTCAAGGCCAACCTGCCCTGGCTTCTCTTCCATATCAGTCACCACTTTCTGCCACAATCTTCTCACTATTATCTTCTGTATATAGGCAGCCTCTCAGCTGTCTCTTCCAGAAGTGGCTTAGGTAAATTAGGAAAAAAAAATAAAAAGAACTTGAAGCAAGTTTATAATAAGTTCAGTGCTACAAGAAAGACCTCATGGTGATCCAAATAAAATAGGAACATTAGATATTACGTTTGGGGATCATTATCCATCATAAAAAAATTATATTCAACCTAGAATGTGCACACAAATGTTTTGTATATACAAACACACAGCCAAAGCAATGATTTCATTAAATAATATGATATGGTCCTTATGTGATATGCACTTGATATTTTCTTTTCCAAGACTTTCTCTGCCTTCACCCCCAGTTCTTTCTCTCAGAAATATGTTGACCTTTACCCACCCAATTGATTTCATGACTAATTTATGGATCGTAAATTACAGTCTGAAATATACTGAATGCAAAGAAATGTTAGAATAAGGGACCAGGGCTTTCAGTAATCTGGGCTCTAAGAACTGGAGAAGAAGAATAACTACATTGGAGTAGTTCAGTTATTTCTTCATAAGGCTCCTTGTTTAACTCCTTATCTTCATTCTGTTTGCCCAGAAGAGGATCAAGTCCAGTGTCATAGGTTCTCAATGCTTTCTCTGCATTTTATTAAACTATAAGTTTCTAAAGAGCAGAGTCTATGTTATCTCATCCCTCAAAAATCAGTTTCCTTCCCTAAATAGGGCAGTAGTAATCCCTCCCTTACAATAGTATTTAGGATCATGGGATGAAATGTAATGAAAGGATTTAGCATATGCCTGTGTATAATAAATAGCCCATAAGTGTTAGAGCTAGGTAACCTCTAAAAGGGAGGTTTTGTTAGCATTACTTTGTAAAGACTTATTGCATTTGCACAAAATGCCACAAATTTTCAGTGTTGAGTTTCCTGAACCTAGTTTAGAATTAATTAAAGGTAAACAATGAGGTTTGGCACATAAGCATTAGAATATCTAATAATGTGATTTAGACGTATGACAACTATAAATTTTTGAAAATGATATTCCAGAACGAGAAAAACATGCACACCTATTAAAGGGCAGAGCACTGTCTACTCTGGCCTTCTGGCCATGTAATAACACCTTAATTAATTATACTTTTACTATTCCATGGGGTCAGACCTTGTCCCCATGCAGTTGTCTGAGGAAAGACCAGAAGCTGTTCCTTGTGCATGACTGGAAGGTTTCCAAGCAAAAGAAAAGAGCTAAGCCTTATTGCCCAGTTTCTGTATCATAATCTATTCATCCACCCCATACGTCATTCTTTTTCCCAAAGGAAACCAAGAGTGTTATTCTAACTGATGTCCTCCTAAAGAGAAAGGAGCATCTCTGCAGCACTCTCCTCATGGTTTTCTCCTGGAACATCTGATTCTCATTATGCATGTGGTCCTCCTTAGATGTATACGCAACTTCCTCTCAAGACACCACTGTTCCCAGCATCTAGAGACAGATGCCCCCAAGCCAAAAATTGAATGCTTGTCTTTCTGAGGACACTGCAGGGAACTACTGAAGACTTTGTGCCTAAAACTCAAACTGATAGTTAGTGAATCTTGAATTATATCCTGGCCTCCATGATTTCACTTCCACGTGCTGCCAGGGTGGTCACGGAATATGAGGAGAACCTCTGGGGGAGGTGAACAAGACAATTCAACAGGGTATGGGAGGAAAACATTGGAACTTTTATTAAAGGAATTAATGGAAAATTGGAATTAATCTTTACTAACATCTGATATGGAGTATATGGGTTTGGACAGTGTCAGTAGGTCCTCTTCCTTCTGAGCAGGTAAGATGCAGAGGAAAGAGCGGTTTTCCATGGCTGACAGGCCTTGCTAGTAGAGTTCCTAGTTGGTTAAGACATATTGTTTGGTATGTGCAGGATCAACTGAAACTCTAGTTTCAAGTAACTCTTTTGCCTTGAACTTATTTTCACAACATAGATGAATGCTTTCAAATGACCTCACAAAACAGTCTTAGAAACTTAAAGAAAAAAACTCCACAAGCATATGATAGATCCCAGATGAGGAAAGCAAGTATAATTGAATCAAAGCTTAATGGAATAGCTGATCCTTCTAGAATGTAAACATCATAAAGTAAAAATAGACATAATCTTTTAAGATCTGACACAGAGTGGGCCAAAGCATTGAAAATCATGAAGAAGTTTTGTTCATAGAATGTGTTTTTATCCAGGTTTGGTCCAAGTATCCCTAAACGTACTCTTGGTCTTTAGATGTCAGCTATTGGCAGGATGAAGCAGCCATGAGCATCAAGATAAGTAAAATGTCACCGATTTTACTTTTATGTTAAAATAGTTATTGGTTCATACATTGATCCACACATTAGAACACGTGTATAACTTATATATAATACACGTTTATACACATTCAAGAAAATTTTGCTGAAGCACAATCAAATAAGTTTAGAAAACTACTCTTGGAGAGACCTACAACTTGGATATGGGCTTCTTTAGAACACAGCAGAAAGGAATTCTGGAACCAGAAAAGAAAATTAAAGTTGGAAGATGTCTTAAAATTTTTCAAGGAGCCAGAAGTTGATCATCCATCACATATGGTTTTGAACTGAAGGATTTCTGAGAGCTTTGAAATGCTAATGTGAACTGAGGATCCTTTATAGCCTCTAAGGGTGCATTTGTGTGCACATGTACCTGGCATTTAGCTACTCAAGGAAGTAGTACTTCATGAAACAGGTATTTTTGTTTCATTTTCATGGTGCTGGGGATGATACCAGTAAGCCCTTTAAACTAATGCTACCTTCTCAGGAAATGCTACTGCTTTGGATAAATGATCAATCTTTTAAATTATTTAAAGCTGCTTCACCTTTTTAAAGTTTTGGGCAAGAAAGTCCTAAGGATACATTGGAGGATGGTAATGTGCGTATCTCATATGCAGTGTTAAGAAAGTTTTGGGTTATCCATGGAAAAAGCTGACACATGGGTGGCATAGCCAGGAGAAACAGCTGGTACTGGGAAGAGCTGGGACCACGGTGCAGCTAGCCTTCTCCTCAGTACCCGAGGAAGTGTTGCTTTGTATGACAAAGATTACTTTGCAGACTGGATTATATTAGTAACCTTGAGAAGGGGAGATTCCCTGCTTTATCTGGGTGGTGTAATTGCCAATATAACTTCAGGGATCCAAAAAATAAAAGGAGCAGAAGTGGACAGAGATGTGACTGCAGAACAACGGTCAGAAAGACACAGAGTTTCTGGCTTGGAAGTCAGAAAGGCTTGTGAACCAAGAAATGTGCACAATCTATTGAATCTGGAGAAAGAAAAAAAAAAAAAAAAAGGGCTCCCATCTAAGATGTTGAGAAAGTAACATAGTCCTGTTGACATCTTGCTTTAGCTTAGTGGGACTGTTGGACTTCTGAACAACAGTACTACATTATAATTGTGTACTTGAACTATTCAATTCATGGTAATTTGTTATAGCAAGAAGAAGAAACTTAAGAGAGCTGCAAAAAGAGACCTTCCAGCTCTTTCTCTGAGGGTGATCTGGGGCTTATCCTTGCTTCTGACCCCACTGACCTCCTCTCTAATGCTCCTTGTTCCTTTTACCTAGAAAGCAGGGGCTGAGTTTTCCACTTTCCAGAAGGACTTCTCCCTCTTCTCAACACAGAATTGAGGCAAAAAGCGCCATTAAAATGAAATTAATTGTATAACTTCATTGGGAAAATTTCTGTTACTTAAAAAGAGAAAAATAATTTGTAACCAGAGTAAAACTAATTCTAAATTGACTTATATATATTATCAATTTGCATAAATAAGTGTCTTTCCTACTCTCATCCATTTCCTGCAGTTCAAAATTGGCGGTGATGGTAGGGACAAAAATTAATATTAATTAGCTGGGCAATCATGTCACATCATTGCTAATCTCAAGAGTGTATAGGAACAACATTAATGTGACATGTACCCTATTCTTATAGACTTGAATATTTTATTAGTAATGTATCTTATTACTATAGGTTAAGAAATTGCTCCCATTTTTCATGGTAATTTTGTCAGAGATAATAAATAGTTAATGCAATGAGAATAGCGATGACCTTTCAAAAATGATGATTCTGAATATATTATTAAGGTCAGTAGCTTAATGGCCAATCATTTTTTTCAACTGACCCAAACATAAGTGTGTATTGCTGTTGATAATTGAAAATTATTTTCTCAACTTAATCAGTGAACTTTTACTTATTGGAGTTAGACTTGATCTTTATAAAAAAGCTTAAGAATTGGAAGTTTTCTTAGACACAATGGCTTGCTGTTATTGGCATTTTCTTTGTGACTGCATTTATATAAATTAAAATACTGCTCTCAAATTTTAAAGATGAATTTGTTTAGTTCACCAACAACAAATGCTGGAGGGGCTATGGGGAAAAAGGAATGTTTCTCCACTATTGGCTGGGGTATGGACTGGTCCAATCCCCATGGAAATCAGTGTGGAGCTTCCTCATAAAGCTAGGGTTGGAGGACCCACTCAATCCAGCTATTCCCATCCTGTGTATTTTCACAAGTGAACTTAAAACATCATACCACAGTGATTTATGTGCACACATATTTATAGAAGCACAATTTGTCATAGCTAAATCTTGGAAACAACCCAAAGGCCCATCACCTTAGGAATGGATAAAAACGAAATGTTTTTACACAATAGAGTATTACTCAGCTAGAAAAAAAGATAAACTCAAGGCTTGTATAGGTAAATAGATGCAACTAGAAACTATATTTCTAGTGAAATGTAGTAAGTGAAATAAATCAAACCGCATGTGCAGACATCATACTGTCTCGCTAGTGTAAGAACATGAAAGAGTAAATAAATCTGAAAGGCACAATGGATACTGTGAAAGGGAAAGGATTTGTTAAACAGGAAATAACCTGGGATGGGGAGAAGGATAAAAGAAAGAAGGGAAAATGGCATATTTATGCATTTCTGCAGATATCCTAGATCACTGGACTGCTGATTTCTGCTGGTCTACTGAAAGAAGTTATCGCTTAATTTTTTTCTACTGCTTTTTAATTTTTTTCTTTTTTTCTATTTCATTCACTTTAATGAGAAAAAAGATAAAACTTCTTAATTTTTTATAACTTCTTATTTACCAGTTTTGCATGCTTATATCTGGTAGACTAATTTGAAAACAACATTATGCAACCAATAGCTATTGTTGAATTTCTATTATGCTGTTTAGTGAAATTCTGTATTGTTTTCAATTTTTTTTACTATTTTGCATTCTCTTTAAAAACAAATACATTGTAGGGGCTGGGGAGATAGCTCCGAGGCACAAGTGCCTGCTGGGCAAGTTCAAGGTCGTGAGTTCGAACGCTGGTCCCACAAAAAAAAAAAAAAAAAAAAAAAAAAACATTGTAAAAATTAAAATAATAAATAGATATGAATTTGTGTGCAAAATATATTGGGGAACTCCTAGCATATATAGAAAGACACTGAAAGTTTGTAGAAAATGGCAAAGCAATATTCCAATCATCTTCCTCCCTTGAACCATCCATTTCTTGCTGCCGTGCATCTGCTATCACATATTTAAGCAGACCAGCATACCAAACTGAAGTAGTCCCCATGTGATAAAACATTTATAACCCTTCTCTAAGTTGATATCTATTACCAGCAGTGCATTACTTTCAATAATGTAAGAAAATAAAGCTTTCTATGGGATACAGATAGCACCTGTGTCACAAAATTAGTAGTTGTGTTACTTTAAATGAAAGCTTGTCTTTAAATCAGATGCTTTGTACTTAATAATTCTGATGATAAAAATCTGTCTACAGCAATGTAAGTGAAAACACAAACACACATTTTTATGATATTTCCTATTCAGGGAATAATATAGATATATTTTGGGTACCTTTTTTCTAACCTGCATATAAATGGCAGTTACCTGTTTGCTCTGACAAGATGCTTGGCATGTAAGCAATAGGGCCAAACAAATGATCTTCTCTGCTGACCTATTTTAGAAATCCTAGAGATTCTTGCACTACCCGAGGGAGAGCTTTACCTTGACAAACAAAATTCTGATCAATAAAATTCGATCAAGAGGGTTTTTCCTTAAGAAATTGTTATCTTATAAAACCTTACATTAAAGCTGAACTTTTGGGATTCTAAACTTTTAAAAAGGCTTCTTAAAATTTCTCATAATTTGCACTGCCCAAACCCCTGGCAGAGCAGGCAGCAAATTGAGAACTATTTTGTTGGAAAGAAAGCTGACAGGTTTTGTGTGTGTGTGTGTGTGTGTGTGTGTGTGTGAGATACCATGCTTTATTTAGAAAAAGATAAACTCATTGTAAGATATTTTTTCTTTTTAATCTTTTATGTATTTGTGTGTTTGGTACAGAGGCTCACTATGCAGCTTGGACTCATAGTGATCCTCCTGTCTCAGCCTCCTGAGCTCTAGGACTTTAGGCACGCACCACCATGCTTGGACGCTGTGGCCAACATGACACTTGGGCTGACATGGCATCCAATATTGAGCAGAGGTCCTCAGGCTTGACAGGCAGGCAATTAGACGGTCTAACTATCTCCCCAGCCCCTATTTTCTCTTCTAAATGTCACGCTAGTCTGACATAGGCAGTCCACAATAGTAGATGTATTTACACTCTAAATAGGTAATAAATATACATTACTTGGAAAACAATTATCCACTTACTCATCTTTTACTTCCACTGTTTATCTTCTGTTTCACTCATTTTTGCCTTCGGTAAATCCTTTCTTTCCTTGCTTTTAAATCAACTTTTGGCTTGGCTTTACCCACTGGATTCCTACTGGTTTTTCCTTAGCTGCTATAGCAAAAAATATCTTTGGTGGGGCTGTGTGGAAGCACAGGCTCTGGCTTTTTCTTTCTCAGTTTCTGCGCATCTTTCCCTTGCTGCTCCTCTCTGTATTGTGCCACTGGGATGGATCTTGTGACCCACTGATGCACGCTTGGTGATTGGTAGTGAGGAATTTCATGCAAAGTTGGTCCTCCAAAACTTCTGTGCAAAATCTTTTATCAGATGTAAGACAAAAACGAGGTCCTACTTCTACAAGTTGGACACCTTCACCTGTTAACTGCAAATTCTGAAATCAAATCCTATTGTCCAAAAGGACAAAAGTAAATTCATGGTCCACCACTGGCTGGCTTTGGGATACACCAAGTGGTACTAAAAATCTGAATGAAGAAAGAGTTCTTTTAACAATGCATAATGTGACAATTCATCCAAAGTGGGGTCAAAAGACAGAAGAGGCTGAGAACCTTGCAACATTTTTCTGTCATCTTTAATTCAGATAGGGTATGACTATTTTGAACAAGAAATTTGGCAGAGGGCCCATTAATTGAATTTAAGAGCCACATATAAAGATCTTGTTTGTTCTTAGCTTCAAAATAGATACATTTGTTGCAGTTTTTCATTTCACAAATCTCATTAATTATAAACAATTTAACTTTACAATCCATTTTAATATCTGCTTTAGAATAAAGCATTAAGGTTTTCAAGTCTTTTACTAAATGTCTTGTTCTGGTGAAATCTGTTCCTTATTTTTCCATTTGCCCAAGCAAACAGGACCTGGGATATGGTCTCTACTTCCTCTCTCCCACCACAGCCAGGGACTTAACTGGCTGCCCAGTGGCATCTGTTTCTCTTCCTTTTGTCTTCTTCTGAACCGGAAGTCCCCTTGCAGGCTTCTCTGGGTTGCCGCCATCTTTCCTCACCTCCTTTGCTCTTGACTGCTCTTGCCAGCTCTCAAGTTTTGAAGAAGGAAAATCCTGAACCAAGTGAGAAAAAGACACAGAGATTGGATAGGGTGTCATATACCCACTGCTATTAAAGCAAGATTGGAGATTGTGCTTTGGCCTGAAATTTAACAATGCAATCTTTTTTCTCTCCTGTTCTTGGTGGGGGAAGTGTGGAATTTGTAGTGGTGGAGGCGATTGCTTTTTGTACAACATAAAAGCAGAGAAAAGGACCCTGATGTTTGGCCTCCCAGTGGTTCTAAGAAGCTAAGGCAAATCTGGAAAATGAACCATTTCCAAAAGGCACAAATTAAATATTTTCTTGCTTTGAGAAGGACAGAGTGAGAGGGCTGGAGAGAAATGATTTCTATGCTGTTTGAAATTCTGTTTATTTATTTATCTGTTTATTTTTGTGGGACCAGGGTTGAACTCAGGACTCTACCCGTGCCAGGTGAGTGCTTATCTCCCTATCCCTGTTTGAAATTTTTTAATATCAGCATCTTCTTTTTTTTTTGTGATACAGGGGATGGAACTCAGGACCTTGCCCCTTTCGGGCAGGTACCTAAGCCCCTGAGGTCTCTCTTCCTGCTCTTACTTTAAAATTATTTATGCCTTTTAAAAATGAAATAAAATAATTAAATATTTTCCAAAAGCATTTTTCTTCCATTTGAGCTAATGGGATAGATACCTGTTTTCATTCTTACTGATCAATATAAAATCAGAACATATTCTAGATAGTGTTTATTAGATAAAGTGTAATAAAAATACAATGAATGTTTATTTGTAAAGTATTACAGTAAGAGCATTATATTACAACCAGTGACCCTCAAAATACTTCCTTTTCATTGAAACACACTTAGCTCACGACTCTTAGCCCACCACTCAATGGCCCTTTCTGAAGCCATTGTGGAAGTTCTTTTCTGTGAATGTGTCTAGTTATATTATGGCTGGCTCCATGTCCGGAATGGATTCAAAGGTTTACCTTTCATGGCCATCTTAACTTTGGGGCAAGTTCTGAAGTTCCATGGAATCAGATCCAGTGAATAAAGTAGGAAAAAATCATGACAGCAATGTTTTTATTGTACAAAAATTTCAGAAAATGTTTTGAATAGATCCAGGGCATGAAGGCAGTCACCAAAGATACTTAGGAAAGTGGATTCCTAGCACTGCTTCCGAAGGAGGACAGAATGATGAGATGAGCATGTTCCAAGGAAAGGGAAGTATTCTAAGGGAGAATAATGGCAGTATATCTTTTACTATAATGAATTTGAAGTTTTTATTAAAGTATTCACTATATTGTTTCTACCATAGCTCATATATGAATTCCAAATAACTAATCCTTATAAATTCATGGGGCTTATGATAGCTGACTGAATTATGGGAGCACTGTAGTAGGCTGGACGAGGTGTGTCCCTGGGTATGGTCTGGAGCAGAGACCCTCCTGTGAGACTCCTCATGTTTCTCTGCCTCCCAGCCCCCGAGAGATGAGCAGCTCTCCTTTGCGTAGGCCCTCTCTGTTTGGAGCCAACCAAATATGGACTAAACATATGAGCCAAATAAACCTCCCTTCCCATAGCTTGCTGGTGCAGACATGGAGTCCCATAGATAAGAAGATGATAACCATATACAAATGTGTCTGGTTAGTAATTTTCTTTTCTGTTTTATTAGCTTGTTTTTTTTTTTTTTTGTCTTTTTGAGACAGGGTCTCGCTATACAGTTCAGGCTGGCCTTGAGCTCACTTTTGTAGCCCAGGCTGGTCTTGAACTCTCACCGATCCTCCTGTCTCAGCCTCCCAAGTGCTGGGATTACAGGTGTGCACCACCATGCCCGGCTTTAGCCTGGGTTTTTATCATTGTGCTCCAATCTCACTTGCTAGGAGTGTAGAATCAGTGGTTTGCTCATCTTTTTAAAGATGACTGTTTTGATTTTTTTATTGTTATTTCAAGACAATAATAAATGATATATACTTTTAAACAAGGTAACAGCAAATTAATAATTGTTATATTGCTTATTGCTATCTCCAAAATAGTTGATCAGATTATAAGATATAGGCATGTAAGTCTGACCAAACAGTATAAACACTAACTGTTCCTTTCAATCAACTAAATAAACTAATATAAATAGTACGATTATCACTTTTATTTTTTCTTTTTTTTCTTTTTTTTTCAATTCTTTTATTGTTTAAATTTAACAATGGTTATATTACATATTTTCATCATCGGATCAGTTTAGATTAATACATATAGGTTTATAAGATTGATCAAACAACTAAACATTAACTTTTCTAAATCCACATTACCTTTTTTTTTCTTTTCCCCCTTTTTTTCTTTGAAAGTTGACATATTGCATATTGTCCTCACAATCATTCTATAGAGTGCAGTGTGTGGGCACGACCCACCTCCCTCTTAATGTTGCATAGAAAAAAGAAAGAAAGAAAGAAAAAAGAAAAAAAAAAGGAAAGAGTATACTTCTCTTTGGACTAAGAGGAAGCAGATACATATACAATCAAAGGTTTTGCAATTGCAGTGTGCCACCAGTGAAGCTTGTATTTTTTCAACTTATTTTTCTTTTTGGTACTGGGGGTCAAACTGAGGACCTTGTGCTTGCCAGGCAGATGCTTATGCTACTGAGCTATATCCCCAGCCCACAATAATCATATTTAGTCTTCAGAATTTTCATATAAATTACAGAAACCCTGGTAATACTTTCATTGAAAATGTAGTGACACTGAATCAATTTGAAGATAAGTGACATTTTTATAATATTCTAATTTATATCCTATCATAGCTTAATTTGTGCAGATAATACTTAAATTATATATATATATATATATATATATATATATATATATATATATGCCACATTTTCTTTTTTATTGTTTCTAATCATTTGTTCCTAATACATAGAAATACAAATACCTTTCCAAACTCATTTATCTAATAGTATGTAGAATCATCTGAATTTTCCTTCTATGATATCATGCCATTGCTAAGTAACTATTATAACATATTTCTATTTTTATACTTATTGTGCTAATAAGAACTGAGTGTAAGTGCTTAAAATGGACATCATTTTAAATTTTTTTCCCCTCCAAAATGCAGTCTTTAGTACTTCTTACCAGGGATGGAACACAGGACCTTGCACTTTCCAGGCAGTGCTTATTGTACTAAGCTATCTCCTTAGCTTCTTTAGTACTTCATTTTAAATTGTAATGTTTACTGGAAGTTTAAGAGTTTCGTATGTTTTCTTTTTTTTTTTTTTTTTTTAGTAGAAATCCTTTGTCAGGTTAAAAGTTCCTTTGTAATCCTAGTTTTTAGATAGTTTATTATGAACAGATGTTAAATATTATCAAATAATTTTTGTGTATCAATTGAGCTGGCTATATGCTTCATCTCTTTTATTCTTTCAGTGTGGAAAATCATACTGATTGGTTTTTCAAATACTAAACAAGCAACACATTATTGGAGTAAACCCAAGATACATTATCTTTTGTACATGTGATCATGATAGATTGTCATTTTAATATATTGCTATTCCTAATGTGCTAAAAGTTTATTTAAAGTTTTTGAATCTGTGTTCATTTAGAGGGTTTTGCCTGTAATTATCTTGTGTTTTTAAAATGTCTTTGTCCTGTACTGATTATCAAGGTTATTATGACCTTGTAAAATTGATCAGAAAATATTTCCTTTTTCCTGTTCTCTGGAAAAAAAAATGGAAAATTCGTCTTTTTTATTCTTTGATGTTTGGATACCATCTCAGTTTAGATATTTTTTAATGTCAGAAGATTCTATTGATGTATTCAATTTTATTAAAAGATGTGGGCAATATTTCTAGTTTGTATACAATGTAAAGATTTAGAAAAAGACGCATTTCCTGTGATTAATGTGAACTTTATGAGTACCAAAAGTACTACTAAGATTAATTTAAAAAAAGTTTTACTGGGACTGGAGAGATGGCTTAGCAGTCTAAAGTGCCTGCTTAGGCAAGCTTAGGCAACCGCAGGGACTATGGGTTGATGCCTGGCACCACATGCTGTGCCAGCCCCACCCACAGGGCCTGCTGAGCTGGCTATAATAATAATTTTTAAAAAGCTTTTACTTTTAAAATTAAAAAAGAATAAAAATATAGAGCATGTGAATTTGTGTACTTGTGCACAAATCTAAATGGATTTGTGGAGGAAAATTTTTAGTATTAAATGTTTATACTAGAAAGGTAGAAAGGCATTGAATCACTAATGCAAGTTTCCATCTTAAGAAATTAAGAAAAAAAATTGAAAGCAAACAGAAAGCAATAATTAGTAAATTAAAAACACAAATTGATAAGTTTAGCAATAGGGTAACAATAGGCAAACTTGTGAAATAAATGCTGGTTTTTGAAAAAAAAAAAAAGCCAGAGAAATTAATAAACATAAGAAGATGAGCTAAATTGGGGGTTGGTGAAAGAGATCAAGAAGTCAAACACTATGTTCTTTAAATTTTCTGTGAGTCTAAAATTCTATTGAATACAAAGCTTAGAAAACATACAGGACTTTTCTTCCACTACAGATGATGATCATGTTTGTACTCGGTAAATGTTTGCTGAATGATGTTGAACTAGATTCGCAGGTAGCATGGAACATAGATTAAGGGGAGGAAATGGTCTGGTCATTGCCAATTTTTATCTGAGTAAATTGAATTATTATTTGAGATAACATTTTGACTGACTTAGGACATCAAGCCTGCTATGACAGTGTAACTAAAGATATCCATATGTAACAAAAATATTACTTAGGTTTGATTCTTATCTCTTTACCTGAAAAAAATAAATTCTTTGAATCTGAAATCCATTTTGTCTTGGTTGAGATTCCACTTTAAAAAATGAATTATGAGCCGGGTGTGGTGGTGCATGCCTATAATCCCAGCACTTGGGAGGCTGAGGCAGAAGGATCGGTGTGAGTTCACGACCAGCCTGGGCTACAAAAGTGTGCTAGAGACCAGCCTGAACTGCATCGCGAGACCTTGTCTCAAAAAAAAAAAAAAAAAAAAAAGAATTGTGGAGTGTCTTTTGAAGTTGTGGAAGTTAGCTGTCTTTACCAAAATGTGATTTAACCTGGGATATGTGGATATCTAACTTGAGTGAATAGGTACATAAAGTCCAAGTCCTTTTCTATTACCTGGAGTTTATTTAGCTATATGTCTAGTGAATACCATCTTTTTATAATATTTTATACATTGTTACCTATTTGATTGTCAAGGAACTGCTATTTTTATATTTATCATTAATTTACTCATTAAAGTGAAGATATTGTTGGCAAGGAAATGCGTTCCCAGAGCCAACTAGGACTCCCGGAGAGAATAAGTGTGGGTGCACATGAACCCCGGGTTCTGCTCAGTATCTTTCTTGAATTTTACTGAGAGAAGCATGGATCATTTTAAGCTCTTCCTATTTGTCCAGCCATGAAGAATTCTTTGAAGCGGGTCTGCACATGGTTTGCCCTTTTCCTGAGGGGTCCTTCTCTCTCACAATTTCTGTCCCTCTGTGCCTTTGGGAGGTTCACGATGTGTACATTTTTCTCTTTTTCCATTCATTCTCTCCTGCACTTTACCATTTCACTTTTGACATTGGTTTTCTTGCTTCAAACTTTTTGCTTTCATTTGATAAACTCTGTGGGGGTTAGAGCAGGAAGATTCAGGGAATGGTGATTGAAAATAGATCTGAAATTCCCAGGAGAGCTCTGCTACATTAATTAATGTTAACATTTTGGTAGTGAACAAAGGAATGGTATTTTGAGAAGAAATTCCTTGAGCTGCATATAACACTATTTTGCCTTCAAAATGTTTGCTTTTCTAAGTGGAATTTTCCATATAGAGCTTTCTCCTTCTCCATGGGCGGTGAACTAGCTTCACTTTTCTGTGGTTAGCTTGCATGCACTCTTTGACCAGACAAAGCAGAGGTCATTTAAGCCAGACTTAGGACTGCGCTGCTGAAGGTTTCAAGCCTCATGTAAATTTAGCCTTAATATGTTTTGCTCTGTTTGTGTGACAAAACCAAGCTTCACTTGATCTTAGCCATCCATCAGAGAAGTCTAACCAGGAGGTATAAAGGATAAAGTCATATTAATGTGTTGAGCTGTAAAAGGCTCAAGTCAACAGCTTCTGACATTTCCAGTTCTGCTGATAACTCACTACTATTATGGACTATTAGGCTATATATACAGGTACTTTCTCTTAGTTCAAGAGAAGGGAGATTTGTACTAATAGTGTTTAGACAAGACATTAAGTCTGCATCTTTTACTCTGAACAGCTACTATGAGGACAACAATATGCAATGTATTAATTATTGTAACTGTCCTACTAACCTGTTTCAAAACTGTATCATTGTTATTTCTTTCTCTTTATTAATTTTAACATTAATAAAATTAAAATAAATAAATAAAATGAAAAATAAAAAAAACAAATTTTATGGGGAGGGTATGGCGTGCTAAGGGAATAGGAAGACAAGAAGAAAAGGAGGTGATTGGAAAATGAGAGAGATGGTAAAATATCCTTTGAATACTTTTAAGAATGCTTAATATTGACTGAGATCTTTTAAATGAATATTTTAATATGTATATCACAAATTTTTCAATGTAATATAGTATAATGTAATATATATTTACATTTTCAATGTTTTCCAAAATCACGACCCACACTTAGACCCACAGGGATGTATGTAAGCACACACATTTATAGGCCCATGTCTGAAAGACAGTTTCATAAGTTTCCTTCCCTATATCTGACAAACATCGATATTTTCTATCCTGTGTCTTTTTATATGGCTAAAAACAGTGAACCAGATGGATTTTGTAACTTGCCTTAGAGATTAGGAGAATCAGACTACTTATTTTGCTGATAATTTTTTCCTTCTTTTTACCCTCCTTCTTTCCCTCCCTACGTCCCTCCCTTCCTCCCTCCCTCCTTGCTTCCCTCCCTTTTTTCGTTCCTTCTTGCCTCTCTTTCTTTATGTTACTTTCTTTCATATTCTTTTACCGTGATAGAAGTCAAACCTGTGGCCCTGTACGTGCTAGGCGTGCAGCGTACTCTACACTGTACCCTCAGCTCTCATTTCCTCATTATTTACTAAATCTTAATATTGTCTTCATTTGCTCATCTCAAGCAGTACCAGTGTTGTTTGTTTAAGAGGATCATGACTTCCCATGACCCAGTTAAAGGCTTAGAGATATAAATAAAGGGAAGATTGAAATTCTGAGAATGCAGGGCTTAAATGTCAGGAAAATAGACTCAAAAAACCAGCTCTGTTGGGAATAAATGAACAATTAAGTGACACAGGAAGGGATTAAAAGATCTATTAATTATAGTGAGAATCTAAAGGTTAATAAAGGCAAAAGCTATATTCTACTCACCAGCTTCATGTGCTTACAATGTATACATATTTAAAGTTTATCTAATAATGGCACATCATATTATAAGAAATACTGGTCATCCCCCCCTCAGTGGAGGAATAATGTACTCCAAGAATTTAGTTGAATCCATCCATGGACAGACAACAGGATACGTGCCATTAAAGGTGCCTATCATGCCAGCCCAATCAAAATGCAAGGTCTTTATATTTGACAAATCACAGACCACTGAATCCTTCAAAGAGGCCTTACTTAGCACAATACCTTCTGGAGAAAGAACTTGCTGTGACTTTTGGAAAAGACACTTGTACTAATGTGGTTTCACACAACGAGCTGCGCCTAGACTCATAGGTGACAATTTGAAAAATACTGATTCAGAGGAACCCGCTGGATGAGTATACCTTAGAAGAAACAAAATGCTGATAGTACATTGGTGGGAATAAATGCCAAAAAGAAAATCTGAGCTGCAGACCCACAAATGACAAGACTGGGCCCCCACTCACATTCCATTCTTACCCCAACTGTTCCGAGAGACTAGGGGGCAAAGATGTCAGAACTCTCCAGCCGAAGCCCTGAAATGCCACACTTGCTGCTGAAAATGTGCTTTATTCAGCAGCAGCAGTTTCCTGTCAGAGCTCTTGGACAAGGAACTCAGAAGAGACGCAAGAAAAAGGCCAATGCAGTGACCTTGCCTTCCCTGAGGGGAGGGATAGCCCACATTTGGCTTTACCAAATAAATCCCACTTAAAAAAATATATGTCACAGCAAGCTTGCAGCTTACACAAAAGAAAAATTAGTGATTAGTTTTATGTAGCATAGTGTAAGAGCAGGTAATCTTGAGTCGCCTTTCCTTGACCCATCAGCGCCTTCCCCTTTCCCGTGCAGACACAAACTCATACATACACACTTGTAGACCTGTGTACCTGACCGAGTATGACAGATGACGTTGTCATAACAAACTGCTCCAAGGTCGTCTTATTCACACAAGTTCAGTATGGCTCAGCAAAGGACTTCTACTTACAGTTGACAGTGCTTCCATTTCAGCGTGTTCTTCTGAGGCCCTGTGATCTAAAGAAGTCACTCCTTAAAGGCTTCCAGCCAAAATGACATTTTATTTCTATGCAAATTTTTCTGGCTAAGCCAAGTCGTACGGCCATGTCATTCTTCAGAGTGGGCAGGGTAATGACATTATAGCATGCATTCAGAGGGAATGGAAGGGAAAATATTTGGTTCAACCATATCGTTGACTACCATTGCTAGGTAGAATTCCTGAATTGAGTTCTGTGGAAATAGAGGTGAAAGAATAATTTCATTTTGGTAGAAAAATACATCTTTCAAAATACTTCTGAATATAGCCTTTAAAAATTCTGTATGTTTTTGCATTGGCACATGTATTAATTATATAATGCAAGAAAATGCTCTTCATTTCAGAAGTAGTTTATATGTTTCTCTATTCTGTTCTTTGTTTCTTCTTATTCTCCCCATGTGGACTGTCATTCTTTAGTCATTAGGTGTTTGGCAGGTTCTTACAATACTGTGGAAATGTAAGTTGGATCCTGTAATGTTATGTACATTCATAGCTGATGAAAAACTTGAGCTTGTTTGGATAAAGATCTCTAGTACTGTGCCAAAGTTTTCTTTCTAATTTGGCAAGTTTTATCATAGACCTAGATGGAAATACCAAAAGCTTGCATACCATATTTTTTAGATGACATGAAGTTGGAAGGACTAAGTCTTGTATTGACTGGAAACAAAAAGACAAAACTCAAAAAGATACTGATATAAAAGGGTGGAAAATCACAAGATAAATTCAATAAAAGCAAACAAAATCCATAACTTCAGGTTAAAAACAAAAAGATAACAATAGGAATGTTTCACATATATAACTATCACTTGGCTCCAGTACTGATGTGTAGTAAACCCTAAGGATATGTGAAATATAATAATAAAACCTAAATTAAAAGTAGCTAAATACAATATAGAACACAAAAACTATAGCAAAGAAAGACTCAAGTAAGAAGTTAAGGATTCCTATCATAAAGATGATTGTACATGAAATAATCTCACATAGCTCAAGATTGCTTTGGGACAGTATGGCAAGTAGAGGATAGTTTATGTTTCTACTGATAAGTAGATCCTTGGAGTTGTGTAAAAGAGGGGCTTCAGAAACCAGGTTAGAAGGAACTGACATGGCTATAGAATTGTCATGGTAGGAGATGGAAAAATGTGACCTTTATTGTGGGAATTCCCACTCCTAGGACCAAATCCTTCATTGGTGGTAGAAAATATAGATAACTAAAGAAGCAAATGTCAAAGGAAATCAGGAGGAGTGAAGAGTTTGCTTGCATTTAGTAAGTGGTAGTCATGCTAATGGCTACCACAACACACGGAGTGGTATCGTAAGTGTGTAGCGCCTACTCTAAATCCCCTTGTGTGGGATCTACAGATTCTCTCTTGTGTATGGTGGGAGTTCCATGGATGCTAGAGTGGATCTGAGAGGTTCAACTTGGGCATAGTAGATCACAATGTGTATAATTTTTTTCTTTGGAACTGTCAGTATGGCCAGAAAATCTGGGCGAGGCTACCCACATTCTACTCCCATTCTCCACCTTGGTGCCCCCAGGTTCCTCCTAGTGTTATTACAGATATTAGTCAGGGTGGAGTGAAGACTGAGCTCTTCCAAAAACTGGCAGAACCAGGCCATGCTCATTGCATATCATTTACAGCTGTCACTCTGAACAAAGCAAAAGTGGGAGAGATTTCTCCCACTGAGTTCTGAGTTTAATGTAATCAAGTTGAAGTAGGTTGTTGCTTTTCGTGTAGAAGTTGGGGAGAAACTTACATGGAGACAATATCATGAGAAGAACGTACACCAATTATTGTTTGTGACAAATCACCAAAACCTAGAATCTTAAAATAATAAGCATATCTTATTTCACATGATTCTGTGGGTTGGTGGCCATTTCCTCTAGCCCTGGAGTGCATAGCAGTTAGCTAATGTAGGCAGTTAGCTAATGGCTTGGCTGAAGCTGATGAGTTTGGAAAGAATCTCTTATATGTCTGCTTTTTGGCTTAATCTCACTTTATTAAGAATGGTCTGCACAGCTTTTCTAAGAGCATCTAGAGAGAGAGAGAGTCTCAATGAATATCACTTTTCCAATGTCTGCTTGTATCAAATTTGCTCCTTTTCCATTGGCCAAAGTAAGTCATAATGGCCAAACCCAAATTCAAGGAGTAAAGACAGAGAAAAACTCTGCTATTTATAGGGAATGAAGATGTTGATTGCCTTATTCAACCATAGGAACTACTAACTCATATTCCAAAGAGGCATGCACACAGGAATAGGGAGATCATTGGCCCTTGTAGCTAGGATGCAATATGTGTCACCCAAAACTATTGAAGAAGTAAAGGTTTACTTTTGCTCATGTTTCTTAGAGAATTCATTGCATAGTGGGCTGGCTCCAAGGCAAGGAAGGCATGGTGGGAGGGTCTGATTGAAGAAAAGTGTTTATGTCATGATAGCCAGGAAGGAAAGAAAGAAGGAGAGAGAGAGAGAGAGAGAGAGAGAGAGAGAGAGAGAGAGAGAGAGAGAGAGAGATCCTCCAGATCATGCCACCAGTGACTCACCTCCAAGCAAGTCCCACCTTTTAAGCTTTAGTGCTTGTATCATCTGGCCACTTTGCAAATACCCCATCTCAGCAAATAGGTCATGAGGGGGGCATTCCATATCTGACCCATAACAGAGAGGTTTTGTGGCCACTTTTGTAATCTACCATGGAAAGAAGTGCCTAACTTCTTGCTGAGCAATGAAATCATTTTTTTTCAAACTGTCCTCCCATCCCTGTTTCATAATTTAAACAAGAGGAATAATTTCCCATTGAAACACTTGCAAAGATATGCAGGGCTATTATAAATGGTTTGCTCCTATAAACTGAACCAGCCATTACTGCATTGCTGGCAATTCAGTTATGGCCATCCAACTTACTAAAGAGACTCAAGAATACAACACGGTGTAATTTAAGGCTTTCATATCCTGTTGACTGAAATGAAGTTGAAAAGACAGGTTAGTATTTTTTCTTCTTTTAAGTCATTCTATACTCTGGCAGTAAGAATTCATTTCTGAGGGGGATACAGGTGATAACCTCTTGATTGGAGTTTGAAGCTGGCACTATTTCATTTTGGCTGGTTACAGTCAGAACTGCTATTTTCACTGTGGAGCTAAATGACTATTTATACTTCTTTTGGACCATTCTTTCTATACCATTAGCAATGACATGGGAGGCACAAGGGACTGAACATTTGCATCCAAAATTCCAAAGTGAATGTTCTCTCTTTGCCAGACACAATTGCTCAGTGTGGTGAGACCTGGTAATAAAGAACCATATGTCACTGCTGGGTTGTGCATTGGTGCAGCAATGGCTTTCAAGTCACTGAAGCTCTAAATCTCCTTGCCTTTCACTCAGCATGAAAGTGTGGCTAAGCATTGGCTGGGTGTCGCCTGTTAAAGAAACCTGAAAGACAATGAAAAAAATACCTCATTGTATCTCTCCCTAATGACTATCTTCCCAGAGCTTCTACTATAAGTCAAGAGTTGTTGTAACCTATGGCATGGCAGATTTCAGGGTTCAACACACAAAAATACTTACTATCACCTAGGGGATTTCTGGGCTTCAGGTTACCGTGAAGACCTTTGGAGCCTGTGATATGTTTCCTGGTCTCAATCAGTTTATACATGAGGCAGAATGCAAAAGAGAAGTACAAATAACTCTAATGCAAGAGAGAATGTTCTGAGTGCTATAAAAATGCAAAGAAAGGTATATGAGCTTCAGTGGAAAGATGGAGCAATGCTGTTCATGCTCCATTTATAGAACTTATCACATAACACTTGATCATTGATTTATTCTTTCCTTCTTGAAGCCAGAGATTCAGACTGTCTGAGTGTTTCATGTCCAGTGCCTGTCAAAGTGCCACCCACCAAGTAGAACTGATGTTGATGAATGTTTGCACGATTAATAAATGGATGGCTACATTGATTCACTTAGCAGATGAAAAAAAGCTTTGTGGTCATGGTGAAATTTGACAGGCTTATAGAACAATGAAAGACACGAGGGAATTTGGGAGAGAAAACATTTGCCAGGGAAGGCACAGGATGATCAGAGACAGGAAACTGGGAAATACCAGACATTAGGAGAAAAAATGAATCCAGATCAGCTGGAGTGTAGACTGGGTGTGAATTCCTAGAGCTCCTGGATAAATCGCAAGTATACATTGAGCCACGGGAGACTCCACCCCCACTTTCTTAAGGGCCAAACTGCAACCCATCCTCTCATCCCAACCAGAGATTTCCAGAGTAAGAGAAGGAGCACTAGGAGGAGCCTGCATGAACAGCAATGGTGCCTGAATCTGGCATTGGAACCACCATCATTGCAATAATGACAATAATGTTTCTAAACTCATAGGACTCACACTAGGTGCCAGGCACTAGGATGAATGCTCAGCATGGTCTTCCAACAGCACTGTCTTACATTGCCAAAGACAGCAACACAGTCTGTATGGAAATGTTTGCACGCGCGTGCACACACACACACACACAGACACACACAGACACACACACCTGTGCACTCATAAACTGTTGATCTTATTGGAGTATCGTTCTTTTATAGTCTCCAAGAACATGTACTAATTATTATTACTTATAAAATAAATGCATATTGACAGAATATAATAGTATTTTGAAAAAAGAGGAAGCTTAGCATAGTGGTTAAGAAATACAGGCTTGGCTGCTACAGCCTGTAGACTAAAATGCTAGCTCCAGTATTTACCATGATGATGGACAATACATTTATCCTTTTTGAGCTTCATTTTCCAAGTCCATAAAGTATACATAATAGCAGAAAGTCCTACCTCATAGTATTGTTACTGAGTTAAATGAATTGCTTGGAAAGGCTTTGGGGACTCTTCTATAATTGTTGGTTAATATTGCTGAGATGATCTCCATTTAGAACTGGGGAAAAAAGGCACAGACAGGCTGAGGAACTTGGCCCTCACCCTCCAGTGGGCCCCGGTACCCTGTTGTCAGGCTGGCAGCTTTAGCCTACGAGTGAGGCAGTTCTCCCATGGGCTTTAAGGTCCAATCGTCACAGTTGCAGCCTTCAGAGTCTACTGGAGACCCAGTCAAGCAAATAATCTTAACGGAATTTTCTTTCTCTTTTTTTGTAATAAATTTTAAACCAGCTTCTAACATCAAAAAGGTACTAATGCATGAGTCAGTGGTGTGCTGCTGACCACTTTCTTTGTGTAGGAAGTTCAGGAGTACATTACAATATTCTTCAAAGAGCTTGCAGCCAATTGTAAATGGATAGATACAAAGGTCAGAAGGAAATCCTGCAGAAGGCACATTTCACTACCACCTGCTGCTTACCACAGATAACAGGAAAGTAAGGCCTAGCTCATTGTGGGTTGGAGTGTTCAGAAGGAGAAATCCACTCTCAGTCTGGATCATTACTCCATGAAGAAAAAATGAACTTTATCCTGGTGTAGATATAAGTGTGAGAAGGAAGGAGTATTATGGTGTGTGTGTGTGTGTATGTGTGTGTGTGTGTGTGTTTGTGTGTGTGTGTGGCTGTGTATGTGTGTGTGGAAGAATATAACTGAAATATTAAGGTTATAAAATAAGACAGCTATCATGCTCAGTTGTTGTATAAGTTTAAAGTGAACCAAATGACCTCAGCTAGCACTTCACCACACAGATCCTTTAATATTTCCTAAGTGGATATTATTTTACCTTTATTTTTCTAAGTGAGTGTAATTTTTACACAGATCAGTGGAACCAAAATCTCTATTATGTTTGAGACAGAAACCATTTTTGTTTTTTCTGTGCTCATTTTCAAGGTATTTTATCAATATAAAGTAAACAGCTAGGGCCGACCAAAAAACCCAGTGGAGTAAAGTGCCTGCAAGTGGTGCAGGGACCGGGGGTTCTACCTGGGGGTCTTCCCTGCTGGCCCTGCCCCATGGGGCTCACTGAGACCCAGTGGAGGCTGAGCATGGCGGTGCACACCTGTAATCCCAGCTCTTGGGAGGCTGTAAACAGGTGGATCACTACGAGTCTGATCTAGTAGTGAGATCCTGAACACTCTGTAGACCCTTCTTCCCCCCCACACAAAAGTAAAAAGCTTCTTCTAGGTGTGCCCTGGGATAGTGTTCTTTTAGTGGGGAAGAATACCCAAGCAGAATGTGGTCTAATTACTGCCTGACTACAGTGCTTTCTCCTAGACTTTCAAGTACATACCTTCCCTCTCAGTCACTTAAAGATTTCCTCTTTGAAGGTTTGATATTTCTTTTAAGTCTCATCATTTTGTAGGCATCTTGCTAGATCTTGATACTCAGCTGCTATCATATAATTTCCGTCTTCTCATATGTTGTTAAGTCAGTAGTTTTGAACTAAAAACTATAAGTAACTAATAAATTATTCCATTGTTATCTCGTCCAGACATCTTTGCTGGACCTGAAATAGACTTCTCCTAAACTTAGTTTTCTTTCCTTCATTCTCTGTTTGCCATGAAGTATCCTAGTCTGCTTTCCTGAATGCTTTTTTCTATACTTTTATGAAAAGGGACAAAAGTTGAATAAAAGGAAGATATTGAAAAGTTAATAATGAAGAAGATAAGAAAAAATACTCATTAAATGTGGTGACTTGGAAAGATTAACTTGTAAAGAGAAACCATACATATGAAAGCATTTGTACTTTTACTACTTTTAAAAAACTGGAAGCTTGTTTTTGAAATAGTTGTTGAGCTTATTAGCAATATTTACTACTATCATTAGGCTGGCTTGAAGGTTCATCATAGTATGACTGGAAAGCAAATAAATCGGTAAATTATTATACTTTCTGGTTTTTTTCAGGTGCAACTGGAATCCATCTACATCTTGTTGAAAAGCTCTTAGAACAACTAAATGAAGTTATTTACCATGATATGAGATATTTTTAGTAACTGATATTGTTCATGCAGCAAATAACAATGATAATTACCAACCTCGATGCATAGTTAAGGCTTTAAGTCCAGAGTCCTTGAGAAAAGGTCATGGGTGAGCAGGGCCCATTTGTCATCCTGCGAGTAGCTGTCATTCAGGGGTGACAATGGAGGCAAAGAAGAATTCACATGACCTAAAGACTCTGATGCAACCAGGCACTTTCATAGTTCATAATCTATTATTCCCATCATAGCCATGTCATTTTCTTTCCTTTGATTTGAAGACCCAGAGGCTTAGAAAGGTTAAGTAACTTGCCTACAGTCACATAGCTGCTAGGTAGGGCAGAGGCTGACTGTAGTTGTATCTAGCTAAGAAGACAACCATCTACTAGTTTCCCTATTCAAAGGTGCCCTGGCCTAAGTGGAAGGGATGCCTTTTTTTGTAAGGAGGAGATGTATGTAAGAAGTTATAGGTGAGTGTAACATGGCCAATGTGAAAGTGAGTCTTGAAAGAAACTTAGGTCCAGAATCTCTCACTTTTCCTCGGCCTTGAATGGCTACCCCTAGGCCTTTCTGTCTCTTTCTCCTAAGCTCTAATTTCTGAGGAGATAGAACAGTTAAGAGTTCAGTGGGCAAGTGCTCATGAAAACACCTCTAATTTCAAGGGGATAAAAACCACTTTGTAGTTGAAGATATTCAGTATAGACCAAAATAAGAGCAAAAGCAAACAAACAAAATGAACAACCCCCACCCTCAATTAGTCTAGTATGTTTCATTAAACATTTTCCTGAACAACAAAGAAAAAGGGACTGAGACAACGTTAAAAAAAAAAAAAAAAGCTTTACAAAAGCTCTCATTGAAACTGGTATTTGTGGGGCCAACCATATAGCTCAGCAGACTAAAACACCTGCCTAGGCAGAACACAGCATCCAGGTTCAATCCCCAGTGTGCTGTGTCAGCCCTGCCCTCCGGGGCACACTGAGATGGTGATTGAGAACAGGCGTGGTGGCACACACCTGAAATCCCAGCACTTGCGAAGCTGAAAACAAGAAAACCCCTACAAGTCTGATATGTGCAGTGAGACCCGGTAGACTCTGTGCTAAATACAAAATAAAATAAAATAAAATAAAATAAAATAAAATAAAATAAAATAAAATAAAATAAAATAAAATAAAATAAAATAAAATAAAATAAAATAAAATAAAATAAAATAAAATAAAATAAAATAAAATAAAATAAAATAAA
>PVJA010011514.1:0-54534 GCA_004027025.1 Myocastor coypus
CTCCTCCTCCTCCTCCTCCTCCTCCTCCTTCTCCTTCTCCTCCTTCTCCTTCTCCTCCTCCTCCTCCTCTGTCTCCTCCTCCTTCTCTCTCCGTCTCCATCTCCATCTCCTCCTCCGTCCCAGTCCCTGTCCCCGTCCCCTTCCCCTTCTCTTCCTCCTCTTCCTCCTTCTCCTCCTCTTCCTCTTCTCCTTCTCCTTCTTCTTGGGGAGGGTCTACAAGGTACTCAGGGTTTCACTACTAGATTGAACTCTTAGGGATCTGTCTGTTTACAGCCTCCCAAGATCTGGGATTACAGACACACACCACCACACGGAGTCTCCAGTGTGCCCTGGGGGCAGAACTGGCACAGTGGGGGTTCAAGCTCCTGGCCCCCGTGTCTGCTCGAAGGTGCTTTAATCTGCTGAGCTATTTGGCTGGCCCTTATGACATTGTTTTTCTTTTCAAAGTGATTTGTTACATTCTGCTTACCAGTATCTTGCTGAGAATTTTTGCATCTATTCATTAAGTAGATCGACCTGTAGTTTTCATTGCTGTAGTGGAGTCCTTGTCCTATTTGGTATCAGGGTGGTGCTAGTTTCCAGGAATGAATTTGCCATTATTCCTTCACTCAAAGAAAGATATTTGATATATAATGAGGTATTTTTTAGAGGTTTGTGGAATTTTAAGAGAGTGATACTACATTAGTGCTTGGCATAATCATGTAATGGAGTCCATCTGTATTCCCATGGAAAAGAATTTAAGTGAATATATTGTATTATGGGACAGGAGATTTTAGAAGACCCCACTGAAGTGCCTTATTTGCTTCCTTGTTCTTATCAAAGTGGAATTATGTGCACAGAGGTTTTAGCATTTTACCACAATTGCCCTTTTTGAGTTAAGGGCAGCACAACTACATTCTGTAGCTGACCAATGAAGTTCCCAAGCCCTGGGAATGGGGTTGCCGCTTCCTGAAGGTATCGAGTGGGAGGTGAGAACTACTAAAGGAATAATGATGCAGTTTAAAGATTTACTTGTTTGAAAAGAAAACAGAATGTATTCACCTGAAGGAGTATTACTAATCAGGACATCTGTTCATAAGATCACAAATGTATTTCAAGAATATTGTAATTTCCTGGCATAGTGGTGCATGTCTATCTATAATCCCGGCACTCAGGAGGCTGAGGCAGGAGAATTGCTGAGTTTAAGACCAGCCTGGGTTATATATGTGAGTTTGAGGCCAGCCTGAACTATGTCCTGAGAAACTTCTTTTTAAAAAGTAGGGGAAGCCGGGCGTGGTGGCGTACGCCTGTAATCCCAGCACCTGGGAGGCGGAGGCAGGAGGATCGGTGCGAGTTCGAGACCAGCCTGGGCTACAAAAGTGAGCTCAAGGCCAGCCTCAACTGCATAGTGAGACCCTGTCTCAAAAAGACCAAATAAAAAGTAGGGGAGCTTTTTCTTCTTCCAGTTCCAGGCGGTTGGTAGCCGCGGGGTTATGGCCAAGTCCAGGAACCACACCACGCACAACTAGTCCGAAAATGGCACAGAAATGGTATCAAGAAACCTCGGTCACAAAGATACGAGTCTCTGAAGGGGGTAGATCCCAAGTTCCTTTGGAACATGCGTTTTGCCAAGAAGCACAACAAGAAGGGCTTCAAGAAGATGCAAGCAAACAATGTCAAGGCCATGACTGCACACACTGAGGCTATCAAGGCCCTTGTCAAGACCAAGGAGGTCAAGCCCAAGATTATCCCAAAGGGAGTAAACCGCAGGCTCGCTCAATTTGTCTATATTGCTCACCCCAAGCTTGGGAAGCATATCCAAGCCTGCATTGCCAAGGGTTGCAGGCCTTCCCAGCCAAAGGCCAAGGCTGCAGCTAAGGACCAGGCTCCAGCTTCTGCTCCAGCCCAGGCTCCCAAAGGTGCCCAGGCCCCTGTGAAGGCTCCACAGTAAAAGCCTCTTTATCTGCTGCTGTAAAAACAGAGAGCCAAATCACCTACGCCAATTGTGGGCAGAGGTTACTGGGGTGACCCCTGGGGTGCCATCTGTTGGGGGCTGGTGTCCTCCTGTGTTCTGTGTACAAATAAACCTGATGTAGGAAAAAAAAAAGTAGGGGAAAAAGAAGAATATTGTTTTTTAACTTTTTAAAATTTATTTTTTAAAGGGTGCAAAATAGTATTAAAACAAGAATTATAAATATGGTATTTCACTAAACAAAAGATTATAAATTTCACAGTATTTGTTGTGTTGCATAGTGTTGTGTTCAAATTAGTTGTTCATATTACAGATATATGCATGCAAAATTGGAAGAAGATAGAAAAAAAACCCCAAGAAATTAATAAGAAGGGCCAGTGATATAGCTCAGTGGACTAAGCACTTGCTTAGGGAAGCGCAGGGGTCAGGGTTTGATTCCTGGCCCCACCTGCCACGCTGGCCCAGCTCTCAGGTATGCTGAGCCAGAGATGGAGTCTGGGTGTGGTGGTGTGCGTCTGTAATCCCAGCACTTGGGAAGTAGAAAACAGGAGGATCACTATGAGTCAGCTGCACAGTGAGACCCTGCACAAAAAAGGGAAGAAATTAAAGAGAAATTAAGATAAAAGGGTAAAGGAATTGATGAATGGAGAATGCATCCTAAGAAAATGTTTCAAAAAATGAGGGGGGAAAAGACTATTTTTTTGTGCAGGGTCTCACTATACAACTTGGACTCATAGTGATCCTCCTGTTTCCTGCCTCCCAAGTGCTGGGATTACAGGCGTGTGCCACCATGCCTGGACTCAGAATTCAATAATTCTGAAGGTCTTTTCTGCTTATCTCTCTGGGGTGTTTTGTGGGTGACTTCAATCCTATGCCCCTAAAGCATTCATTATATACAGTTTCATTGTATATGATATGAAATGAGCTTCCATCCATCTAAAATGGTACTAATTACGTTCTGTTTTTGACAAAAGTGAATAGGCATATATTTTCTGTGTTTTAAAATTCATATAAGTACCCTGGGTGAGCAAGGCTGCCCTTGATTCTTATACTTTTAAGGATTTTGGTTTTTAGTTTATGGTTTGGTGTGTGATTAGCTCTTGTGATGGTTAATACAACAGGAACAGGGAGGGAGTCACTACAGTGAAAGTGACATACTTGCAGTCTGTCTTTAAGGCAGTGCTAGGAAAGGAGACTTTGATCTAGCACCATGGTTCTTTTCACTTCAAATAGTATCAAAAGGCTAAAAGTTTTCAGGTGAGTGCTACGGAAATAGGAGAAATTTCCTTAAAGCATTCTAAAACAATGTTTCATTCTTTAGCAAGGCAGGATTTCTTCCCTTAGCTATTTCAAAACATTACAACGGTCCTGAGGTGTTCTAGCAGGAGGACATTTTTCCTCTTTCAGAGGGGAAATGGAAGCTGCCAGGAGGAAATACTTCCACCCACAGATGTATCTGTCTTCAAGTCCATCCTTAATTCTGAGAGAATAAACAATCACACTCCCCTTGGTACAGTATGCCAGCTATCCTTTCTTCATGACATTCACTTTAGGAATAAGGTTCATTGTAGAAATCTACTACTATCTCTTTCTTTCTTCCTAAGTCCAGTGCCTACTGCCAAACTCCCTTTGTATCTGGGTCCACGGAAAGACTAATCATGTGGAGGATGGATTCACTTTAACGAGATATATGACAAAGAATCCGGATGAGGACCAGCCAAATAGCTCCGAAGATGAAAGCACCTGCAAGCAGGTGCAGGGGCGAGGGATTCAATCCCTCGGGGTCTTGCTGTACTAGCCCCACTCCCCAGGGTGCGCTGAGGCAACAATTGAGACTGGATGTTGGTGGTGCATGCCTGTAATCCCAGCTCTTGGGAAGCTGTAAACAGGTGGATCACTATGAGTCCAATCTAGTAGTGAGACCCTGAGCGCCCTGTAGACCCTTCCCTAAAATGAAAAAAAAAGTAAAAGTCCAGATGATCTGAGTAGTAGACAAAAGTAGAGGAGGATCTTCACATCAATGATAAAATAGAAAACAAAACAAAACAAAAAATCAGTTAAAATAACTCAAATAAAAATGTAATAAAATAAAAAATAAGTTTCTACTAGAAATTTATGGGGATTCTTCATTTTCATGACAGTGTTTTTGATTTCTAGTATTTCTTTTTTATTCTCTCTTAGAATTTCCGGGCCAGGGAGCTAGCTCAGCAGTCTAAGTGCCTGCCCAGCAAGTGCAAGAACCAGGGTTCAATTCCTAGTATCACATGTCACACTGACCTTGCCCCTGGGCACACCACGGTGGCCACTGAGACCAGGTGTAGTGGTGCACCCCTCAGCTCTGGGAAAGCTGAGACAGGAGGATCACTGGAGTGTGAGCTGTGTAGCGAGACCTTGTACCAAATGACTGACTGACTAAATGAATGAATGAATGAATGAATGAATGAATGAATGAATTGATTTACAGAATTTCCGTATCTTGGGCTGGGGATAAATCTCAGTGGTAGAATACTCGCCTAGTTCATGCCAGGGCCTGGGCTTCCCCTTAGCACTGAAAAACCACCAGCACAAAAATGTTTCCATCTCTCCTCTTGAGCTATCCATTTGTTAACATATCAATCATGGTTGATTGAAATCATAGTCTGATAATTCTATGACCTTTGCTATGTTGGTCTGGTTTTGATACTTTCAGTTTTAAACTGTACTTTTTGCCTTTGCAGGTTTTTTTTGTTTGTTGTTTGTTTGTTTTTGAAAGGCAGTTGTGATATATACTAGGTTAAAAAAAAAAACACGTTAATGGTGGTGGTGGTGTGGGTGGGGTGGAAGGGAAAGGGTTCTAGGACTAAATCTGTCTTTTGGTGAGACCGCTCCCCATGGACTCTGAGCTTTACAAACAATTATCAGGTTTTTTTCCTTGTCTTCCCCACCCCCCCTTATCAGTACAAAGAGGAGATTGTGCTTGGCTATGTCTTGTCTCCCATTAGGTTAGGCTCCTGTGAAATAGTTTCTCTTGAGGGCAGGCCTTATTAAGAATCGAATGTTCTTGTGTATTTTAAATGGTCACCCTTGTACATG
Source organism: Myocastor coypus (assembly GCA_004027025.1). Classification (NCBI taxonomy): domain Eukaryota; kingdom Metazoa; phylum Chordata; class Mammalia; order Rodentia; family Myocastoridae; genus Myocastor; species Myocastor coypus. The sequence goes on from PVJA010011514.1 coordinate 5,024, forward strand.
GCAAAAGACTGAAGGAATATTCCTCCAGTCAGGGCTGTGAGATCTTTTTGGTGCTCCTAGAGTTAAAACTTTCAAAGCGAACTGGCCCTCTTATGTGTGGGTTTCCTTAGAAATGTTAACTCTCATATTTGTCCACTTGGAATCTTTCCAGTCTGCTTCATAATTTTCTCAGTTATGAAAGGTTGCCAAAACTGTAATAGTCAAAGCGGCCTCAGAGATCACATAATGAATCCTTTGCTTATACAGTCAGGCTGCCTTGATTCAATAATTTGCTCTACTACTTAACATTTGAAAGTACACAAATTGTTTTGGCCTTAGTTTCTTTATATGTAGAATAGGGATAAGGTTACTTCAGTATCATAGGAATAAATGAGATAATTAATTGAAGGTTCTTATTATCTCTGAGTCATAAGGAACTTCACATGTTATTTATTATCAACATTGATAGTGGTTAAGCTGGGGTTCTTACCACTTAGTTCAGCAAATTTTCCTGTAGATACGAATAATAGTTATAAATGTCTTTTTAGAGCTATCAACCATTATTTTCTTTCCTTCCACTCCTTTGTTTAAAGATAATTACATGATTGTATATTTCTTTTTTCAAGCTGAAGATACAATCAGCATTTCATCCATCAGCCCTTGGACTTTCTGAACAAACTTTACCTTTCAGTCATTTATTTTAGTTATTTAAGATCCTTCTGGAGGATACTTCTTCTTTAAAGTGGAGTGGTAGAACAGATGCAGGTGATTATTTGTTTTGCTTGTTTGTTTCAATTGCAAGAGTGCAATCCATTTCCCAGAAAAGAATGAGTGAGTGCCTCTGTGAATCGGGCTGGGCTTAAAAGCAAATGAAAAGCCTTTGGACAACCACGGAGGAAATGCCCATCTCTATGGTGATAAGGTCTGGACCACACTCTCTGTCTTGATGTGCTGGAGGGGGTGCCATTACCTTTGAAGCAGATCTTCTGCCCCAGTAGGGGCTCTGTGGGACACCACCTAGTCCATGAAGGTAAGTGCTGTCTTGCTTAGAAGAGAGATGCCCAAATTCTGTGTAGTAGAACGTAGGAGTCATTTTCTGTCTCCTGTGAAAAAATTTGAGTCAGAGCCTATGGTGGCGAATTACTTCTTACAGTGATTGTTGCCAGGCTTGGGGGCTCTACTCTCTTCACAAGTTCCATGTTTAAATGCTAAGCTGGAGATTGTGGGACACTGGGGAAAATATCTGAACATAGACGACTTATTCAGGAAACTCTAGTCTAGAGAAAAGTAGACATGGGACAGTCAGAGGAAGACTTGTAGGCTTTGGTGTTTACCAGCAGCAGAGCTGAGAGGATAAGTCAATAAGTATCATATGGTTTTAGTGGAGAACCTACATTTTGGAATCAGACAGCACTGGCTTAAATCCTGTTAATGCCTCGTATGAGCACTCAGTGTTGAACTAGTTATGTGATATCTCTGAGAATTTCCATATCAGTGAGATAGAGATAATATACTAACTCTATAGGGGCTTTTTAATAAAAGGATATAATTTGGGTAATGTAAGTGTGAGAGACTTTGTTACCATGAGGTTGTGGTTGTGTTCTTGTCAGTTGTGTTTCTAGCCATCTAGGGTATTCTTTGAAAGCAGCCCATGTTGCAAACGGATACAGAGACATTAGGACTAAAGGTCCTAATATCTATATAATGATAGCCAATAGAATAGGATAGGATAGGATGGGATGGGATAGGATGGGATGGGATGGGATGGGATGGGATGGGATGGGATGGGATGGGATGGGGTGGGATAGGATAGGATAGGATAAGATAGGATAGAACAGAGCAGAACTAAACCATCTCTCCCCTTCAAGTCCTCAGAATAGATTAGTAGAATAGAGTTGTGGAAAAGAAACAAGAAGTAATCTATCTCTTGATGATTATCCTTTAGATTTGTCTCCAGCCTTATGAGTTAACTCAGAAACAATGTGGATCTGGGCACTGTGGATATTCCCTTTACTCGGTGAACTCAGCCTGGCAGGTAGGTTAGCCTGGCCACTTTTACGAGTGATGTGGTTCCTACTGCCTCTATTGGACAATAATTTTTAACTTCAGAGTAGGGACATCTGGACCATGAACCTCCACAGAGAGACAGTGGTGGATCTGTGAATACCCTGAATGTGTGCATGTGTTTGCTTGTGCATTTATGTATACATGCCAGCATGCATACCTTTACATATGTATATTTGGTAAGATGGGCTATTACATCTTCAAAAGGAAATATGACCTCCAAAGGTCAAGATCGCTATTGTAGCATAAGAGTTATAGGTTGTCTCCACAGTTTTTTGTATTAGTTGTTGTGGCTTCATATGTGTCTTGGTTACTCTTCTCTCATTGCTGGGACAAAATACTCAGCATCCAGAATGAAGGAAGGAAAGGTTTATTTAGCTCACAGTTAGTGGAGGTTTCAGTCCATACTCAGCTGGCTCCAAGGCATAATGGCACACGGCACAGAGCAGCCATTCAAGGTGGCCACAAAGAGCAAAGAGCAAAGGGCAAAGGGAGGACAGCAGCTCAGGCAGCTGGCTAGCCTCTTTCTCCTCCCTATACTGTAATGCACATTACCAGCCCCAGGGCGGGTGCAGCACCCACACCCACACCCACACCCACAGTAATCAATCACAAATTCCAAAAGCTGCCCCACAACTGCATGAGGCTTTGAGGAGACAACCGGACACAAACCATAACAATATGACACAACACACACACACCTACAATATTCACATATTTGCCATAAATTCAAAGGATATAAGGGCAAATGAGGCAACAGCATACATCTACACTGCTCAACTCAATACTATAGGCCTAATATCTATATAATAGCTGCGTACATCTGAACTCCATTCATTTTATAGTATCTTGGGTTAAAGAACTTAAAGCCAGAGAAAAGTCAATGTGGGCTGAGCACTGGGAAGACACAGAAGATGTCATGCGCCAGCATTTAGGTGAAATGGCCAAGGTGTGTCAGTGTCTGATTCCAAGGGTCAAGGAAAGCAAACCTCCAGTAAGTGCAGGAGGAGAAGCTATTGATCAGCTCAGGAGATAAATACAGATGAGCATTCATTTTATCTTCTCTCCTGTGATACCAGTACCAACCATCCTTCCCCAAACTGTAGCTTTCCCTTGCTGTGTGGCAGTCAGCAATGGCCAAACAAGCGTGGCCCTGTACATGCAACTAGGGAGCATGAACATCATTCCTAGAATCATTTCCTTTTCTTTTGACACCTATGGCGGTTTTGGAGACTAGGTAGGTGATTCTTTCTGGCTTGTGGCTCTAAACAAATGTTCACCTAAGCATCTTTTTTAAAACAAAAATAATAAAACAGAAACATAGCTTTATTGATAGAAAATTCACATGTCATGCAATTCATGCATTCAAGTGTACACTTCAGCTGTTTTAGTATGCTTGCAGAATTATGTAACCAACATTACAATCAGTTTAGAACATTTTCATCTTCCAAAAAAGGAAATGCTATTAGTAGTCATCCATCATTTCTCTCCTTTCCACCCTCCTAGTGCTTCCTCATCGGCCACAAGCAATTTAACTAGTTATTTGGCTAGAATTATGTATCTCTGGGCCAGTCTTATGGCCTCTCCCATTAACAGCTGAAGTTTGTTCTAGTAGCCTCTGACCCATGCTTACCACTCTGAGATCAACATTTTTAGGTTCTGGATCTGGCTAAGATCAGATGGTATTTAACTTTTTGTATCTGGCTTATTTCACTTAACATAATGTTCTACAGATATATCCACATTGGGTAGCACAGACATTTTGACAATATTAATTCTTCTAATCCACGAACATGGGGTATGTTTCCATTATGTCCTTTCCAATATTGCTCATCTGCATTGCATAGTTTCCTTTGCAGAGATCTTTTACTTTCTAGGTTTAATGAAAGTTTCTTTTCTTTCCTTTTTCAGTACCAGGGATCAAACTCAGGACCTGGAGCTTTCCAGGAAGGCACTTAAGCTGCTGAGCTATATTCCCAGCCCCTAAGTAAAGTTTATACAGGAGCTCAGGATAGGTCTTTAAGGAGAAATAGAGGATTTTCATAGGTCTTATAGGAGTAGATGTGGCTCTATCTATTGATCAGTCTACCTATCTACCTACCTACCTATTTCTGCATTGATCTTTTGGTGGCAGGCTTTGGATTTAACTGGCATAGTGTAGAATTAGGATGAAGAAAGAAGCAAAGTGCAATATAATTGTAAGATTAAAAATGAGAATAGTGTAAGATCAGGAATATTCTGAGGAAACAGAAGGCTTGTTGTTTCCCTGTGCTCTAGCCAAGGATGAACTTTGAAATCCTACCAAGAATTAGTGTGGTGGGTACTGGTGAATATAGGTCAGGAGGCAAAACTGCCATTGTACAAATATGTGTAGAGAACTTGGCCACAGGACTAAAAGCAGATATATATTGCATACATGCATACCAACACACATATGACATAAACTACACCTTACATGCATGGCATACAAACACTACATATACGACTCATAGTGATCCTCAGGTTTTCAGCCTCCTCAGAGCTGGGATTACAGTTGTGTGCCACCATGCTTGGATTCTGTGGCCCACTCAGTGTGCTGGGGGTGGGACCAACACAACACGTGGTACCAGGGATGGAACCCCAGTCCCTAGGTTTGCCTAAGTATACACTTAGTCCACTGAGCTATCTCGCTGGCCCTCAAAGTAGAATTTTTTTAAAATAACTTTTATCATTTAATGCTGAAACATTAGGGCTCTCAAGAATAAAGGAAATCTCTCTGTATTTGGACAATATACAGTGAGAGAAGAAATCCCCAAACCTTTCCCCAAACCCACAGCACTGAATATTATATTTTGGCTTAAAAGCCTCTGGTTTCATTTGTGAATAAAGATAATCACAAATGCATTGCTGACATGTTAACCAGTTTTATGTGGTAGGTGAAGACAGACAATGCATTTATAAAATATTATATGTATGATCAGTTTACAGGGAAATAAATAATGTCAAGCTCAACTTCTTTTACTTAAATGGGAAAATGAGATTGGAATTGGAAGAGAGGCATTAATGATAAGGGGTAAATAGCCTTTATAATGACCTGGAGAAACTAGCCGTACTGTCAGCAAAGAGGCTGTGCACATGCTTGTACAAACCCACAAAATTGTGTCTTGTACTTCTGATTCCTTTAGGCCAAAAATCTTAATAACTACAGAAATGTTTAAGTGCTATAAAAGACTAATAGGATATCATCACATGACTGTCATTTAAAATGCAACTTACCACTATGCTTCACAGAAATGTGTATCGTGTGCTAAAGAATTCAGCTAGGGTGAATTGGTTATAATTTCTAAATACAGAAGTGCAAATGAATTTATTAGTGGCACCCTTAAACAGTAAATCAAATACCAATATTTTATTAATAAGCTAATCTTATTGCTCTTTGGCAAATATATAGAATATTACCTGAGCATATGTTTTTCACCATTAACTGGCAAAACATCAAGATAAGTGATTTTTTTTCAAAGTTATATTTTTTAAAATATGAGACACTAGATTGGGCATGGTGGCACATGCCTTTAGTCCCAGTGCTTAGCAGGCGGAAAACAGGAGAATCACTATGAGTCTGATCTGTATTGTAAGACCCTGTAAACCCTGTGCTAAATACATAAGGAATAAAATAAAATAATAAAATAAAATAAGAGACACTGTAGGATTATTGTGGAAAAAAATTAACTGGAAACTTGGCCTCACTGGGAATCATGCTGTAAGTATTTGTAAAGCAGTGTCTAGGCAGTTCAATATCTCTGCATATTAAGGCTTATTTATCCTACCATATACTACCAAGCACCTATTGGCTAAATAGGCAGAAACTTTCTGTATTAGCTTGCACATTCTAAAATTTTTCCCATGTACTCTGAAATTGATATTTATCACTGCTCATATGTTAGTGACAAAATATTGAAATTTCCACTATGAAAATAATTACTTTATTCAGAGAAAAATATTCTTTTACCTCTCAGTTACTTTTCAGGGTAAAGTGTCATTGCCACAATGACACCATCTAAAAGAAAAGCAAAATACAATGGAGGATGTGATATCTGTGGTTCTTGTAATACAGAGAATAAGTCTAGCCACTGAATTACATGCTCCTGAAGTTCTCTTTTAATGAGCTGTTAAAATTGTCCTTACTGAAGGACCGCAATGATTCTGTTCACCAAGAGAACTCAATGAGTCCTTTCTTGGTGCTGGCGAGATGGCTCAGTGGTCTAAAGCGCCTGCTTAGGCAAGCTTAGGCAGCTGCAGGGAAACTGGTTTGATCTCCAGCACAATATGCTGTGCCAGCCCCACACTCAGGGCAGGCTGAGCCATCCATAATAGTAAAAAAGAAAAAAAAAATCAATCTTTTTCTTTTTTATTTAGTACAGGGTCTACAGGGTCTGATCACAGAGATCCCACTCCTAGTAATCCTTGTTTTCAGCCTCCCAAGCGCTGGGAATACAGGCGCGTGCAGCCACACTCCCAGTCACTGTCTCAGCAGGCTGTGGGGTGAAGCCGGCACTGCACTGTGTCTGCTTAAGCAGGAGCTATAATCCGCTGAGCCATCTGGCCAGCACTAATCTTGTTTCTTTTTAAACAGTGTTGATATTTTTCCAGGCTAAGAAACCTTAAAGTGGCACCTAAAAAGTGTGGACTCACTCTAAGCTGGTAAATCTTGGAATCCTCACCTAAAGTAGCTAGGCTGCCACTACTTTTTTTTTTTTTTTTATTTAACCTAGGAATGTGAAATGATGGTCACTCTCACAGCCCTGTGCCTCTTTCTGTATCAATAGTCTGGGTCTTGCAGCTGGAGAAAGAAGACAAATTGAAAGCAGGCAACAGGTGTGTAGTAAAATAAGAACAGAGAAGGGCAAAGAGAAGTGAGGGCAGCCATGGTCTACATTTCTAAAATTAGATGCAAACACAACTCTGCTATATGAGGCTTATTGAAAAAACAGCTTGGTGATCACACTAAAAATTTTTAAAAAAATTTTTATTTTATTTATTTATTTTTTTCTTGTTTCAGAACCTTTATTTGTTTATTCACTCATTTTTATGGCCGGCTCAGCCCGCCCCAAGGGCAGGGCTGGCGCAGCATGTGGTGCTGGGGATTGAATCGTGGTCCCCGAAGCCGCCCAAGCTTCCCCAAGCAGGCGCTTTAGACCACTGAGCCATCCCGCCGGGCCCCGACACACTAAAAATTTTGGAGAAACACTCATTTCCGTTTCCATTTATCCACTAAGGGCTACTTTGCCAGGTTTTAGATTGTCAAGATGCTAATTGGGCAATTTAAATGTTGAAAGTCTTATGTATGTATGTATGTATGTATGTATGTATTTATTTATTGAGCACCTCTTCAGGAAACCAAACCAAACCAAACCAAACATCTCTTAAGTGCTATTTTTCTGCAAATACCTTTTCAATTTGACCATTTTCTTCCTACCTACACTACCACCCCAAGTAAATGATGAAAAAATGAAAGCAGGACATGCTGCATCTGTGCCTAAACCTAGAGTAAAGAGAGAAGAATGGGCCTTAAGGAGCATAAATAACCCTGGGGAGAAAATCAAATAACATAAAAATATAGTAAGTACCTTTGACCCATTTGTCGAATGTGGCACTCATGAAGTAGTAATCAGTGGCCTGGCATTGATTTTATTACTTTGCCACACTCAATTTAGTAAATTTCATTGTACTTTTATGACAAAATTTTAGTATATATAAAACTTAAAGCATTGTTCCCATGTTACTTTGTAAAAATAACTTTCTGACAGTTAAATGCTAACAGATACAAGTGAGTCGCTGAGAAGATAAAAGCAGGTCTTCATTACTCCTTTTCAACTCAAAGTCTTAGTTGAAAACCTTAGCTGGGCGTGGTGGCACACGCCTGTAATCCCAGCACTCGGGAGGCTGAGGCAGGAGGATTGGTGCGAGTTCGAGACCAGCCTGGGCTACAAAAGTGAGCTCAAGGCCAGCCTCAACTGCACAGCGAGACCCTGTCTCAAAAAGACAAAAAAAAAACAAAAAAAAACAAAACAAAAAAAACAAAAAAACCCCCCATTTATTTGTAAGCTCAAGCTAATTGATATTCATGTCCTTGCTCATTAGAAAGTGAGGCAGTCCTAACATTTTTAAATATTATCTCTTTTTTTGTTGTTGGTTTGTGTCTTTCTTGCTTAGGGACTTTTTCAGTTTTGGTAGGGCAAGAGCTTACCATTGCAGAGTTCCTGCTCTCCCCCTGCTCCTCCTTCAAATGGTGTCTGGGTATACAAGCAGGGCTTCAGTGAATTCAGCATCTTGGGGGAGGGCTTCTGGGTCCACAGGAACAGGCTTGTGTGTTACCTGCTGGTCTTTCCTATATCATCTAGTGTAGTCCAATATCTCCTCCACTAACTGCTCTGCGACAGCTGGCTTAACCTAGATTTTGCAGCATCGCACTGCCACAGACTGCTCTGGAAGTTCATGCCTGGGTTATTTGCTCATGGTCTTAACTTCTTGTGTGCACAAAAGCCTCCTCAGCATAATCCCAGGCTGCTTCAGTCTCAAAAGTCTGTCTCCTCTTCACCCTGAAGCACAGGGAAATTTTGGAATCTCTGAGTGCTATACCCACCTACATCAGGGTTCACCCAGAGTTCATCAGGCTACCTATTGCCAAATAGGATTTCTGTGCCATGCTGGCTGAGTGCTAAGTGAGCTCTACCTTATCGGCTTGCAACCCTTCTGTAGGCAGTGCCTGGTGAAATGGGTTACCAGCCCACATGGTTCACTAGAGCCATCTGCATATTTACAGTGCTTTATCAACAATCCTGAAACCTCCACTGTGAGATAAACAAACCTTTCCTTACTTTTGAGCTATGGGTATTTTATTCCAGCAACAAGAGAAAAGTAACTGAGGTAGAGTCTGGTACCAGAGGAGTGGGGTTGTTGCTGTGACTAAAACTGATCATGTGAGTTATAGGCTTTTGGGAATGGCTTGTGGGAAGAGATAGGAAGAGTTTGGAGATATTGTCTACAAGAGAATCATTGGAACAGCTTTAACTGTTCTGTATGGCAGATTCTTTTCAGAGCTCAGAAGACCAGAATGCTCATAGACATCTTGCCTGTAATGACTAGGTGGGAAGGTTTCTTCTGGGAAGAAGGCCTATATTGGTTGTTGGACTTTAGATGATGTGTGTTATGGCTGGGAAGAAAATTTGTCCGAATTTTGCTCCTGTCCGGAGACTTTGCCTGAGGCTGAGATTAAGCATGGTGTGCTGGTTAATCTGGCAGAAGAAATTTCAAGGCAACTGATTGTTGAGATAGTTGCATGGGTATTGTTGGGGGCTTTTAGTCAAATTTAAGTGTATAATCAAAGGCAATTCAAATCAAAGGTGATTTAAAATGTGAATTTGACCAGAAAGGAAGCACCAATAAATAGACAGAGCAGAGTGGATCTCCATTGCTGAGAAGGAACAAGAGAATAGAAAGGATGGTCTGAGGGCATCACAGGAGGCAGCAGGACTCCACCCTTTCCAGCCTCAAAACTGCAAAGCTGAGAGATTTCGCTTTGAAGAGAAAGCTGCAGAGCACTATGTTCTTTTTTTAAAATTTTTTTTATTTTTTAAAATAATTTTTAATTAATTAATTAATTATTTATTTTTCTTGTTTCAGAACCTTTATTTGTTTATTCACTCATTTTTTATGGCCGGCTCAGCCCGCCCTTAGGGCAGGACTGGCGCAGCATGTGGTGCCGGGGATTGAACCGCAGTCCCTGAAGCCGCCCAAGCTTTCCTAAGCAGGTGCTTTAGACCACTGAGCCATCCCGCCGGGCCCAGCACTATGTTCTAGAATGGTGGTGGCATATGGAATTTGTTCTCCAGAATCAGGTTCAGTAATCCACACATTCTACTTGTACAGCCAAGAGAGAAGTGAACCTGGGCACTGCTCCAGTGGGCAATGGACCATCATCCATGAGGCATTGGTTTTAGGTGCATGCAGAATGCAGGAGTTCTGAGGTTAAGAAGGCTTCCACCTAGGTTTGAGAAGAACACCTGGGAAGTTAAGCAGTGTGTCCTTGGAGGACAGTGTATGAAGCATAGAGTGAAAAGCCTAATGTGTAGTGGCAAGCCCAGAAGTTTGAAAAACCCAGGAATGTGGATTGTCTAAGGAAAGCTGCAAGAAGGGAGCAAAGGACAGCTGAGAGTGAAGCCATGGAGTTACAACCAACAGAAATGTCATAGAAATAGAGCCATATGGAGCTCACAGTTTGCCATAAAGTGCTTCAGATGGTCTACATGGAACTATAGGACTTAATGTTTGCCCTCCTGGATTTTGGTCCTGCTTTGTTCCCGATGCTTTGTATTTCCCTGTTTGTACCTTTTGGAATGGTAATGTTCTTCTTGTGCCATTGAATTTTGCAAGTGTTTAACTTTTCATTTGTACAGGGGCTCATAGCTAAGAGTTTGATTTGGATGTTGGGGGAGACTTGGGACTTGGACTTTTGCAGCAACGCCAGAACTGTTAAGACTTTGGCAGCTCTTACAGATGGACTAAAATACCTTTTGCATAAAAAGATATGCATGAGTCTTTGGAGGGCCAAGGGTGAAATGTTATGGTTTGTGTGTAGTTGTCTCCCTCAAAGCCTCATTTAGTCACTGGGCCACAGTTCTAGAGTTTGAGATTAATTTATACTCCAAGGCTGGGATTATGGACTGAGTACTGCTGGAGTTGTGGGTATGAGCACTACACCCACCCTGGGACAGACAGCCTGAAGGAAATATAAGGAAAAGGAAAGGAGCGAGGATTGTCTCCGCCACTGCTGTCACTACTCCTCCCTTTTGCCTTTACCCTTTGTTGTTTTCTGCCACCATGAACTGCTGCCCTTTGCCATGTGGCATTCTGCCTTAAAGCCAGCCAAGCATGGGCTGAAATCTCCAGTAACAGTGAGATAAATAAATCTTTCCTTAAATTTGGGCATTGAGTATTTATCCCAGCAATGAGAGAAAAGTAACCCTGAAAACTGACCTCTGTATCCTGCCTTCCATGAATTCCCTTCTGCTTTCCTTCAGAATTTACTTGGTGTAAGTGATGAGCTCTTTTTTCTTCCCCTACTTCTGATTTGGTAGGGACTTCCTAGGAAGCACTAGAGTTTTGCTTGGGTGTGTAAAAGTAACTATGTGTTGTCTTCTTTTATCAAATATGCTTTTCTTGTCTTTGTTATGGCCAGCTCAGCCTGTCCTGGGGGTGGGGCTGGTGCAGCATGTGGTATCTGGGATCAAACTGCGGTCCCTGTGGTTGCCTCAGCTTTCCTAAGCAGGTGCTTTAGACCACTGAACCATCTTGCCAACCCACCTCAAATATGCTTTTGTCTTAAAACTATCCTCTTGCTGAAAGTTAAAAAAAACTTATTTGAGCCTTAGAGCTGAATATTACCTTAGTCTAAAACTCTTCCTGGGGTGTGTGTGTGTGTGGATTGTAAATCCCATGATCATGTGGTGTAATCTGTGGACCACTTCTCAATGTTGGTAATTGCCAAAATAACATAACACAAGATTATACAGAAACTCAAATATATTAGAATCATCATTATATTAAATAAAAAAGTTTTGGATGTAGTAATTTATGCTATTTATTAATACAAAATAAGGAATCCTAATAATTATGTTAACTTGAGTCTAAAATAGTGACGCGTAATGATTAATATGGAGTGTGAGAATAATATTTCAGATTTCATGGCATTTGAAGTGACTAAAACATGAAAATATTCCTGCTTTTTTAATGGTAACCAGGTCACAAGTAGTGATAATATTTATGTATTTTGTCAACTATATTCTTGATAGAAGGGAATTCTAAATCTCAATAATATGCTATTAGAAAATAAAGACATAAATTTTCCCATTAAAGTTCATACTCTCAGGGGTCAGGGAGATAGCTCAGTACAATATGAATTTATCTAGCAAGTGCAGGGTCCTGAGTTCAATCCCTGGTACTGAAAAAAAAAGTTCATACTCTGATGAATTCTGTCTATGGACCCCCATGAAGGTCCCACTTCCTGTTCTGGAGAATAGTATTTGCTTTTCTGATTGGGTAGGAAATTATCAAAAACAAGATATGAAAATACAAGTGAAGATATTTCCCCAATATACAATCTTCTAGGAAAAGAAAATTATTGATGCATAAAGTTGACGTTCAGCACCTTGTATTTTTCTTTTATGCCTGTAGTACCTATTACTCGAGTATTCAGAGTAGTTCTACCAGTTGATTGTTTACTTAGGGTTTCACTAATACTGTGTTGAGTTTCTGGTGTTTTAATTTTTGCTTCTTAAATATTGCTTTTGAGTAAGAATGTGAAGTGTATTTTTATTAAATAGAAATCTAATTCTTCAAAGGGAATAATTGAAGTGATGGTGTTAGATTCTTTTCATGAATCTGATTAGGAAAACCTATTATACACAGCAACAAGTAAACAAATTTAGCATTGCTCAGCCTATTTTCATTAATATCCTCAATGCTGGTAGTATATATTTTGTACAAATATTGTGCTTGTGTGATTTTTGTTTTTTAGCTCTTCCAACTAAACCTGAGAATATTTCATGTGTTTTATACAATCGTATGGAGTTATCTTGTGCTTGGACTCCAGAGAAGGAAATCAATTTCACTGAGTATATTGTTAATGTAACATGGTGAGTATTAGTGGGAATGGTGGGAGGAGGTAGGTGCTCAGATTCACTGAAGAGTCAAGTTACACACATTTTTCTCATTTATAGCTTCTTGGTGGGTACTACGTATAGCCAGGGGCTGAGGTGACATCTGAGCTACTTGTAGCCATGTTGACAGGGTCTGTAGCTGCAGACAGGTGACATAGGGCCACATTGAGAGCTCTTCCTAGAATTCCCGTTGACTCAGAGTAGTTTCTAATTATGTGAAAAGGCTATGTATTTACTGTATTCAACTATGCTCCTCATCTTTTTAGAATATATTATACAACTTCATTTTTACCTCATTCTGCCTCTAATTTATGATGTGATTCCTATCACAGTATTTCACCAGGGCAGTGATTTGCAAATTTCCATCACTTCCTTAAGCACCCTTTTTATTCTCTTTCTTTTTTTTTTTTTTTTTTTGTCTTTTTGAGACAGGGTCTCGCTATGCAGTTGAGGCTGGTCCTGCGCTCACTTTTGTAGCCCAGGCTGGTCTCGAACTCGCACCAATCCTCCTGCCTCAGCCTTCCAAGTGCTGGAATTACAGGCGTGAGCCACCACGCCTGGCTTTATTCTCTTTCTGTTAGAATCATTTTATAATTTTTGTCAGATATGGTGGCATATATTGGTAATGTCAGCGCTTAGGGAGGTGGACACAGGTAGATTTCTAAGAGCTTGAGGCCAGCCTGGGCTGTATAGTGAGTTCAAGCCTAGCCTAAACTACACAGGACACCATGTCTTAAAAGAATAAAACATAATTATCTTCAAATTATAATTCTAGCCAAAAACTAGATACTTCAGCATGTGCAGGGTGTTTTAAGCAGCTCCTGAAATGCATTTATTCCATTTGTTTCCCTAAAAATAATGGAGATCACTGGGAATCACTGTGAGAACTTTCATCTTTCCATTTAAAAATTAGGGCCAATGGTTCTAAGTTTTCTTTCTTTTTTCCCAAAAAAAGTCTTATGTTGGAAAGTCTTCCATTTTTATATTAAAAGAGAAAAGCAAAAAATATTATTTTATAGCACTTATATGATGACAATGACTATTTATGTCAGAGATGTTTTAAAACAGAGTTTAACAAACTTTCTCTGAAGGGCCAGATAGTAAATATTCTAGGTTTAGAAGAAGATTCATTTCTGCAAAAAAGGTGCTGTAGACAATTTGCTATATATTTTTTCCAATAAAATATTGTTTATAGGCACTTAATTTGAATTTCACACCATTTTTTATCTTTTAAAATTAAAAAAAAAATTTTTTGCCTTTTTGATACAGGATCTCACTGTGCAGTTCAGGCTGGCCTTGAGCTCACTTTTGTAGCCCAGGCTGGCCTCGAACTCACATCGATCCTCTTGCCTCAGCCTCCGAAGTGCTGGGATTACAGGCATAAGCCACCACACCGGCTCACACAATTTTGATATGTCCCAATGTATTCTTCTTTTGTCTATCTATGGTCCTGGAAATTGAACCTAGAGCCTTCACACTGGACTATATTCTTAGCCCTTTCCCTCCTTTAAGTTTTTAAATTTTGAAACAGGTTAAATTGCCCAAGGCTGGTCTCTAATTTGAGATTCTTTGGTACCAGCCTCACAGAGTACTGAGTACTTACTTATTTTTGACAATTTAACTGTGATTCAAACAAGAGTAAAAGGAGTTATATTTAGGAGGCTACAGTTTTTCTATTTCTGATGTAGAAATTAGGGATGCCGGGCTGACAAGATAGCTCATCAGATAAGCACCTACTTAGGCAAGCACAGGGGCAGGGGTTTGATCCCTGATACCACATGCTATGCTTGCTCTGTCCCCAGGTGCGTTGAGCCATTGAAACCAGGCATAGTGACACATGCCTGTAATCCCTGCACTGGGGAGGCTGAGACAGGAGAATCGCTATGGATCAAACTGCATAGTGAGACCATGTACCAAATACATAAAAAAGAGAAATTAGGAATACTAATGGCTCAATAACCCATAATCTAAATGACTTATGATCTTTCAGACTTTTTAGTTCTGTCTCTGGTTATGATCAATTTTTGATGACCTGTGAGAACAAGATAACAATCTGTACATTATTTTTAACCAATGAAAGATTCTCCAGTTATTGTACACAGACAACATTATGGATTACATCTGTAAAACCAATGTTTACATTATTTTGATCAGGTGGTAACCTGAGTGAAGTCATGTCCTTAGTTCTAAGACCACTTTAAGTTATAGATAAATGTTTTTAAAATCCAAAAAAGTAAAAAAAGAGGAAAATATTGTTGAGCTCAAACAAAAGAGCTCTACATATGATAATTAGTTACAATTTTGACAGACAAACACACATAAAACAATTTTTATATAAATCTAAAGTGCATGCAGATGTAGTTGGCCAAGTAGAATTATAATAAATTTATTTTTAGTTTTAAAATTATAAATAGATTAGTTGGAACTTTTTGTGGGTCAGTTAACAGAGATCTCTTATAAGAACCAGAAGAAATAAAACCTTTTACATCTATGAAAGCAAAGATAGCTTTTAAAGATGGGTTCTAGGGTGATGATTTACCTGATTAGAATATCCAGCTCAGCAGGCTACTCATTGTTGTTTTGATAGCTGTGTTTTGAAAAGTCACAGGTGATGACCCAATGCTGCTGTGATAGCCCCATGTAGCTGCTTCACCTAATGGGACAAACCATTAAAGGCAATCTTAACTATTTCTAGGGTGTAAAAAAGCCCCTCAAGGTTTGGGTGGAGAAAGAGATTATCTCTGAGAAAAGTAGCTGCCAGTAGGATATTCTGGAGATAAATGATGATGAGGCAGTCCTCTGTGGACCAGATTGTGACTGTTCTTAATATTTACCCTTACTTAAAACGGTTCTTTAAGAATCTTACAAAGTTCCCTGGGAGTGTTTAGTTCTATTGATAAAGTTACCAGTGTTATAAATATCAGGCAGTTTACCTTGTAGCATGAAAACCAGTCAGCATCATTTCTGAGGGGAGAGCAAAGAGGAGTTAATCCTCAGATCTGTTGAAGGACTAGAAGGCAGATAAACTTGGGCTAAATCTTGTACATCTCTTTTTTGAGAGCTTCAGGATTCAATCCAGTCCAGGTTTTTAGCATATTGCCCTGAGATATATGAAGATCAGTTTACTCTGAAAGGGTCCACCCTGAAATTCAACAGCTGTGATGAGAAAAATTCCTTTGACCAACACCCTTATAAACCAGGTTATTTGGCAGCGTTGGGGCAGTGGAAAAAAGACAAAACAGTGACTCCAGTAAGAAGTAAATGTAAACCATCTCAAGTGGAGAAACACAAGACCAAGAGCTTTCCAGGATGAATCTCTAACCCTTAGCAAAATATGCCTCCAGAAATAAAAGTTATGACTGAGGCCAACTGCATTGCCAAGTAGAAAATGAAACTAATAATCAATGGACCTGGATGGCTGCTTTGTATTCCTTTGAATGAGAGTGAGAGAGAAAATTGAAGTTTGGGGGCTGGCTCGCCGGTAGAATGCTTGCCTTAGCAAGCCGGAAGCCCTGAGTTTGGTCCTTGACACCAAAATAAAAAGATAAATGTCTCCTGAAAAGCAATTCAACAACAAAAAAAGATACAGTAAAATCAGAAGTGTAGAGGGCTGGCCAGATAGCTCAGCAGATTAAAGCTCCTGCTTAGGTAGATGTAGGAACCAGGTTCGATTCCTGGTGTGCTATGCTGGCTCTGCCCCCAAGGCATGCTGAGATGGCAACGGAGACTGGGTGTGGTGACGCACACCTGTAGTCCCAGTGTTTGGGAGGCTGAAAACTAGAGGATCACTATGAGTCCAATCTGTGTAGTGAGACCCTATAAACCCTGCATTAAATACATAAAGAAGAAATTGAAAGTGTTTTGATTATATTCCTTAGGGTTTACTTTCTAATGAATTACTCTGAATCAAAGTTCTAAAATTCCAGCTTGTTAGAGAGAGCTATTGCCTCTAGGTACAGACCCTGGGCAGAGGTCTTGGAGACATTTTGGTTTCTTTATCTAGTCACCTCTATAGCAGTGCTGACTGGGCTCTGTTCAAACCCACTCTGAACCTAAGTATTCCCTGGTATCTGTAATACACTTAAGAAACTCACCGATTCAAGTCTGCACCCACTGTCTCTAATTAGAAGACAGTGTTTGATTTAAGCATAACATTATATCTCTCCAACATAGTTTATAGTTCTAAGTCCCCAAAGACCTCAGTGTACTCAACAGGATCCTAAATCTTCCTGATCTGTGTTACTGAGAGAAAAGACACAAACACAGATTGTTATCAATTTCCCATTTACTTCCTAAAAGAGATATTGTCCTTGAGGAGCTTGAATAAACTCAGGCATGGGTGGATACAGTTTTATGGAGGCTTCAATTATGGCTGGCCTCGAACCTCCACCCTCAAGACCTGAAAGGCAGGTGGGAAAAGGCTCAGCAGATATACATGTAGAGGTAGAAAATGCTTTTGTACTACCATGCCTGTAACCTGGCCCCTTATGACTCTCGTTTGCTCGGTTCTCCAGGATTCCTGGATTGCCTGCATTTTGTAGGTTTATTTAAGTCTAAAGAATATCTCTTGTAGGCAAAAAAGGAAGGCTTTGTCTATAGCTAGTCAACCATAAGTTTGGATTATGGTCAGTGGGTCAGTGGGTCAGCGACATAAGCAAAAACATCTATTTATACCCATAGACGATGAAAATTAGTTTTCTCTTTGGGAAGAAAAAAGGAGTCAGGAATGTCTTCATAGAAAGGTAGCTGTTAAGCTATGACTTAAAAGGTCTTGAGATGTGAAAAAAGGAAGAGCCTATCTCAGAGGTTAAATCTTAAATAAGTGCAAAAATATTAAACTATAGAATAATATTAATAGAATTTCACATTTATTGGCTTCTGCATGTTGAACATTTTAAAAAGAGCCTTATATGTCTAAGCTCATTCATTGTCAGAGAGAAAACTGAAATCATAGATACATTACTATCCTTATTTTACATATAGAACACTAAGAGAAGTCAAGGAGCTTGTCCACATCACATAGCAGGGTAAATCTAGTGTCTCTGCAGAGCCTGTGTCTGTAGAAAGAAAAACGTCATGCTGGGGGCTATTTTTGCACCTTCCAATAACCACTGGAAATTCTTGAGGTCATTTCTAGTTTCAAGATTTAATGATTGCATATATCTAAGATCTGCCCCCTCCCTAATTCTGGTGAACCTAGAACCTTAGCATGTGAACTTTCTTTTTAGTTCTGGTCCATCCTTCCACAATCCTCAGGAACATGTAGGTACAGCCATATTCACTCATCTGGCTCCTTCTGAGTGTTAGAGGCATCATAGGGTCAGTTTGTCTCTCTCTCTGTCTCTATCTGGCTAATTATCTATTGATGATTTAAAACTTTAATCTGAAACAGAGTAAAAAAGCATCATCTGAGGCAGTGGTGGAGAACTCATGGCATATATGTTTTTTTTTAAATCATGTATATGTTTTTTAAATTATAATTTTATTAAAGTTAAGCATGTTTTAAAATCTAAAATTAAATAATGTAAATCATTATTTTATGTCATTAATGTTCAGTTTGAGAATGAACAGGGAATCAAAATATGTATTTTCACTTATGCAAATTATCCTAAAATATAGCACTCATGCATATCCCAAGACAATTAATTGATTCTTCCCCAAGCCAAAATTGATTAACTCATATTTACCTAAGAATAAATTATTTAAATAATTTTGAATGCCCATGGCATATATGTTACTGTTTTTCTTTTAATATAAGATATGGTAATGTATGAGTAGATTTTTCTAAACTAAAACCTCAGTATTGAAGTACACTGGCAGTGTTGGCACTTGCAATAAATAAGTGGGTTTGGAGTTACAGTTTGGGTACTTGTGCACTAAGGCTTGCCACCACCAGTCTAAAGCTGCAAGGTTAACGTTTACAGAGAGACCTTTCCCATTTTACTCATATCTCTAGTTACATACATGTATGTGTGGATAGAACTGATGACTCTGTACATGATATGCACTTGGAATTATTCACCAATAATAGAATATTTGCACCTTTCTATGTCAATAAACATTGGTATATTAAAAATCATATTGAATCTTATTTTAATTGCTATCCTCTGCCTTTTTGAAAGAATACTAATGTCTGTATTATGGATTTTCAGGGGCTAGTTCATTAGCCTGCCTGCCTGCCTATCTATCTATCTATCCATCCATCCATCTATCTATCTATCTATCTATCTATCTATCTATCTATCTATCTATCTATCTATCTATGTTGTGACTGGCTCAGCCTGCCCTGGGGCTGGGGCTGGCGCAGCATGTGGTGCCAGGGATCAAACTGCTGTCCCTGTAGTTGCCTAAGTTTGCCTAAGCAGATGTTTTAGACTGCTGAGCCATCTCGCCAACTCCTAGTCCATTATTCTTTTGTCGGCAAGAAATATATTGCCATGTTGCTTTTAAAGGGCTTGCAGAGCAGTTAGGAAATCTCCAAGTCTCACAGCATCTCAGGCTTGAAAGAAGCAGTAAATTTTTCCTCTTTTTGGAGGAAAGGGAAACCAAATCCTGGATGGTTCAATTCTCAAGATTAACTGTAACTAAAACTAATGAATACTGTTCAAAGTATGAAGTATGACTATGTTGCAAATTACTGAATTCATAGAGAATCATTTCTTCTTCACAGCATATATGGAAACAAAAGTTGCACATGTACAGCTGACAGTTCTACAGGTGCTTTGTGCTCTTTTTCACACGAAATTATAACAGCTCCAGATAATTGCAGTGTTGAGGTGGAAGCTCAGAATGTCGATGGGAAAACTAAATCTGATATTACATACTTGTATTTAAGTTACATAGGTAAGTATCCTTTGATAGTCTCATATCCTGTTTATTGAATAATCTCTCTTAAAAAGAGGCAACTGTGAACTTAAGGCTCAAAGAAATACTAGGCATGTGGCATAAATATAATTTCTGATCAAAGACAGAAGGAAAAAAGGGGGGAGAAAAACAGGGAAGTAAGAAGGTAGAAGAAAGGAGAAAAGGAAATAAGAAAGGGAGGAAAGGGAGGGAGAAAGGAGAGAGAGAAGGAAAGAATGAAAAAAGGAGAGAAGGAAGAAGGGATGGAGGAAGGGAGGAAGGAAAAGAGGGAGGGAGGAAGGGATGGAGGGGGGAGGAGAAAGGAGGAAAGGACGGAGAGAGGAAGGGAAGGAGGGAGAGCAAACAGGAAGGAGGAAAGGAATTGGCCAAAGGAGAAAACTTGTCTTGCTGGCCACTGATTCTTCTTGCAGTTTGTAACATAAATTGTATTCAAAGAAATCAGAGGACTCCTCTCCTTGAAATCATAATTCCTTAAGAAAGAAAGTAAAACTCTCATTTTAAAAGCTTTGCCTAATTCTGACCCTGTGTGTTGAAAACTCATTTTTAACCACATAGTTTAAAAATAAATGGTTTCTTGAGACATCATTTGCATACCATAAAGTTTATCTTTTAAAAGTATATAGTTCAGTGATTTTCATAAATATTCACAAGGTTGTTCAGACATCACCATTGTCTAATTCAATATTATTGTCATTATCACAAAAGGTACTGCACATCCACCATAGTGGTAAGTCCTCAATCCTTTATTTACCTTTTCCCCTTTGGCAATCATTAGTCTATTTTTTCATCTCTAAGACTTACCTATTATGAACATTTTCTCTGGAATCATGCAACATGTGGCCTTTTGTAACTGACTCTTTGAACTTAGCATAATGTTTTCAAGAATCACCATATTGTAGCACATATTAGTACTTCATTCCTCTTAATAGCTCAATAGTATCCCAGTGGATCAATAAACCATATTTTGTTCATGCATACATCAGCTAATATACATTTGCATTATTTCTACTTTTGAGTAATTATGAGTAATGATTCTGTAAGTGTTTACATAAAATTTTTGTATGTGACCATAAATTTCAATTCTCTTATGTGTACCTACTGGTTGCACCACTTTGGGACTTATGAAGGGTACATTTTCTCCATTTCCTCACCAAAACTTGTTATTCTCTTTTTTACTATAGTCATACTTGTAGGTGTGAAATAGTACCTCAGTGTAGTTCGGATATGCATTTACTCAATGACTACTGATGTTGAACATCTTTAACTTTAAAAAAAAAATTAAAGAGAATACAAAATAGTAATAAAAATTAGAAGTGATACAGAATTTCACTAAATAAAATAATATAAATTCGACAGTATTCGTTGTTTTGCATAGTGTTGTCTTCAAATCAGTTGCTCAGGCTCCAGATACATGCATAGAAAATGCAAAAAGAAAAAGAAAGAAAGAAAAAAGAAATAAAATGAAAGAAGAAAACAAAAAAATTAAGCATTAACTGTTCCTTTCCATAGTCCAGCAGAAATCCACAGTGCAATTATCCAAACCATCCTGCGATATCTCTTTCCCCTGCTCCTTTTCCTGTCTGCCTCTCAGTAATTCTTTCCTTTTTAGAAAGTTCACTCTCCTTTCACAGTATTTATTGCACCTTTCATATTTTATTTACTCTTCCAGGTTCTCACTGTAAGAAAATAATGATGCTTGTACATGCAGATCTGATTTATTTCCCTAAAGTGTAGGTCTGTAGTTGCATCCATTTACTGATGAAAGGTTCAAATTTATCCATTTTTATAGCTGAATCATTGAGTAAAAAATACCGCATCTTCTCTATCCATTCCTCAGTTGATGGGCATTTGAGTTTTTTTCCCAAGATTTAGCTATGACAAATTATATTGCTATAAACAGGAGTGCACATAAATCACTGTAGTATGATGTTTTCAGGTCTTTTGAAAAAATAACTAGGAGGGAAATAGCAGGCTTGAATGGGCTCTCTACTCCTAGCTTTTTGAAGGAACTCCACATTAATTCCACACTGGTTTTACCAGTCTCCATGCCCAATAACAGTGAAGAAGGGCTCTTTTTTCCCACAGCCCATCCAACATTTGTTGTTGGTTGATTTTTTGATGATAGCTATTTTTTTCTGGGATGAGATGGAATCTCAGTGTTGTTTTAATTTGCATTTCTTGAATGACCAATCATATTGAACATTTTTTCACTTATTTATTTTCCATGTGTATTTCTTCATCTGAGAAATGTATATTTACCTCAAATGTTCAATTTTTTGATTGCATGCTTGAATTTTGGAGGTCCAATTTTTAAAACTACTTTATATATTCTATAAAGAAGGCTCTGTTAGAAAAGAAGTTGGCTATAATTTTTTCCCAGTTGGCAGGTTTTCTTTTTGTTCTGTTGGTGATTTCCTTTGCCACGCAGAAACTTTTCAAAAAGATGAGATACTAGTTGTTGATTCTTTGAGTATTTCCCATGAAGTATGGTTTTTGTTCATGAACTATCTACCTACCCCTATGTCTTTTTAAGATTTCTACCTACATTTTCCTCCATGATATTTAGTGCTTCTGTTTTAATGTTTAAATCTTTGATCCAGTTTGACTGTAATTTAGTGCATGTTCATAGACATGGGTCGAATTTTAACCTTCAACATGTGGAAAGTCAGTTTTTACAGCACCATTTATGAAAGAGGCTATCTTCTTCCAGTCAAAGGTAAGGTGGCTGAGTGTGTTTGTAGTTGTCTAAATCTTCTAATCCTTAGGTCCATTTTTTATGCCAGTACTATGATAATTTTATCACAGTAGCCTTGTAGTATACTTTCAGGTTAGGGATTGTGACACCTCCTATCTTTCCTTTGTTTCCCAGGATTGCTTTTGTTATTCTGGATCTCTTCTGATTCCAAATGAATTTTAGGAATGTTTTCTCTGGATCTTTGCGATATACTAAAGATGTTTTAGTTGAGATTGTATTGAATCTATGTAACAATTTTGGGAGTAGGGCAATTTTCAAAATGTTGGTTCTTCTTAGGAGCAAGGCATATCTTTCTGTTTTCTCAAATCTTCTTTAATATCTTTTCTCAAATTACTATAATTTTCACTGTATAAGTCTTTTACTTCTTTAATTAGATTGATTTCTAAGTATTTCATTTCTTGGATGTTATTGCGAAAGGTGGGATTTCCCTAATTTCTCTTTCAGTGTGTTCATTGTTTGCATACAAAAGTGCTATTAATTTTTGCATGCTGACTTTACATCCTGATATACTACTAAATTTGGTTATTAAATCTATAATTCTCTTGGTGGAATTTTTGGGGACTTCTGTGTAGAGCATCCTGTCACCTGCAAATAAAAATATTTTCACTTCTTCCTTTCCAATCCTTGTTTTATTTCTCTTTCTTGTCTAATTGCTCGGGCGAATGTTTCCAGAACTATATTGAATAGGAGTGGTGACAGTGGACAACCTTGTTTTGTTCTTAATTTTAAAATGAAGACTTTCAGGTTTTGTTCATTTAGTATGATGTTGGCTGTTGGCTTCTCACAGATGGCATTTTATTCGGGGGGAGTAGGTACTGGGGATCAAACTCAAGACCTTACACTTGCCACACAGGTGCTTATATCACTGAGCTATCTCCCTGGCCTCATAGATAGCTTTAATCAGGAGGTACAGACCATCTATTCCAGTTTTCTATGGGGTTTTTATCATGAATGGTGTTGGACTTTTTCGAAACATCTATTGAGATAATCATGTAGTTTTTGTCTTTGGCTCTGTTGATGTGGCTTTCTATATGTATGGATTTGCATATGTTGAACTATCCCTGCATTCCTGGGATGAATCCTACTTGGTCATGATGTATATAACCTTTTTGATGATTTTCTGCATTCTATTTGCTAATATTTTATTGAGTATTTTTGCATCTATGTTCATTAGAGATTTCGGCCTGTAGTTCTCTTTTTTTTAGCTGGGTCTTTTTCTAGTTTTGTTATCCAAATAATGCTTGCCTCCAGAAGTGAGTTTGGGAGAATTGCTTCCCTTTTGATTTTGTTGAAGAGTTTAATAAAGTTGGCACTAAATCTTCTCTAAATTTCTTGTAGAATTCAGCAGTGAATCCATGAGGACCTGAGCTTTTCTTTCTTTCTTTATTTTTTTATTACATTTCCAATTTCATTTCCTCCTTTTGTTTTATTCAGAGTTCATGTATCTTATTGACTCAACTTTGGCAATTTATCTGTATCTAGGAAATTGTTCATTTCTTTTGTGTTTTCCATCCTGTGAGAGTAAAGATTTTGGAAGTAGATATTGATGATCTTCTGAATTTCTATAGGATCTGTAGTGGTTTTTGTCCTCTTCATTTCTTATTACATGAATTTGAGGTTCTTTTTCTTTCTTTTTGCTTTTTTTTTTATAAGGCTGACTAAGAGTTTATCAATTTTATTTATAGCTTCAAAGAACCAAATCTTTAATTCATTAATACTTTATGTTATTGTTTCATCTCCACTGCATTAATTTCTGCTCTAATATTTATAATTTCCTGCCTTCTTTGGGATTTGGGCCTGACTTGCTTTTCTTTTTCTAGCAGCTTGAGGTGCAGCATAAGATAATTTATTTTGACTTGTTCTGTTTTCCTAATATCGAATTCACTTCTATAAATTTCCCTCCTAAGACAGCTTTCATTGCATCACACAGGTTCTGGTAAGTTGTGTCTGCATTTTTGTTTGGTTATTATGAATATTATTTAATTTCTTAATTTCATCTGTGATCCACTGGTTGTTCAGAAGATCGTTACTTAATTTCCATGTATTTATGGTGTTTTTGTGGTTTCTTTCCAGTTTCATTGCACTGTGATGAGATGGTATACATAGGATAATTTCAATTCCTTTGTATAGCATGCTCTATGTGGTAGCATATGGTCTATTTTGGAGGATGTTCCATGTGCAGCTGAGAAGAATGTATATTCTGTTGTTGCTGGGTGGGACACTCTGTAAAAGTCTATTAAGTTTATTTCTTCACAACTTTGGTTTAGTTCTGCTATTTCTTTGCCAATTTTTTGTCTAGTTGGTCTATGTCTTTGTGACACGGTCATGTTAAAGTCACTTATTACAATTGTATTATTGCTTGTTTGATTTTTATGTCTGTTAAAATTTGTCTTATGTGGCTCAGTGCTCCTACATTGGGTGCATATATATTTATGATTGTTATCTCTTTCTCTTGCAGTTTTCCCTAAGAATTGTGTAGTGACATTTTAAAATCTCTTTTAATCATTCTTTATTTGAAGTTGATATTATCAGCAAACAGAATAGCTATCCCTGTTTTTTACTGGGCTCCTGTTGTATGGAGTATTGTTTCCCATCCTTTGACTTTCATTTTGAGAATTTTCCTTTGAGTTAAATGTGTTTCTTGTATATAGCATATCGCTGGATTTTGATTTCTTAATTCACTTTACCAGTCATTTTTATTTTTGATTGGTGAATTGAGGCCATTTACATTGATGATTTTAACTGATATGTATTGGCTTACCTTCGTCATGTTATTTCTTCATATAGGTTCCATACTTTTCCCGTCTTTTTGATTACTTTCTTTGGTGGTTCTTTTCTGTTGTTGTTGAAGTTGTAGTTATTTCTCTCTTTCTAGAATATCTGTGAGTACTGTTTATAGTGTTGGTTTGATGGTCTTGAATTTGTTCAGCTATCCTTTGGTCTAGTGGATAGCAACTGGTGGTCAACTTCTTACACTCAGCTGAATTGAACTAGAGTGGTGCTGGGTGTGAGAGATCCACCTGAGGACTGTTGCCAGCAGCATAAATGCAGAACAGAATAAGCTGCTGGAATGCTTTTAAGGATACTGTTTGGAGAAGCTGTTGGAGATGTTGGAAGCTTCTAGTTCTCTTGGATTGTTCTCCTGGAGGACTTTGTCATGCTGGCTTTTCCAGTGAACTTTGGTCCTCATCTTGAGCATGGCTTCCTGGCTCCAGAGGGGAAGATGGTGCACTCCTCAGCTCATGGAAAACTTGTCACATTGGCTTTCCTGATGGGAGTTCAGTTTTCCTCATCAATGGAGGAGCTTGGGACCTTATTGTTGCTGAGGATAGCTATAGTGCTTTTGGGGGAGCTCTGGTGTTTACCTTGAACATGACTTCCTATCTAGTTAAGAACCCTCAGCCTGCTAGCACAGAATCTTCATCCTGCTGGCATAGACTTCCTAACCTCTACCACTGATCTTTGGGCCTTTCATGCACTT
Source organism: Myocastor coypus (assembly GCA_004027025.1). Lineage (NCBI taxonomy): Eukaryota > Metazoa > Chordata > Mammalia > Rodentia > Myocastoridae > Myocastor > Myocastor coypus. The sequence continues at coordinate 30,864 of PVJA010011514.1, forward strand.
CTTGTATATGCTATTTAGGTGATCCCTTATAAAATAATATTATAAAATATGTCCTGTATTATATTGTTCACCTTGTAAAACCATCAACCCATGACATTTGCCATGGAAGAATCTTGTCATTGAACTTGATAGGTAGTTTTGTAGTGTACACCAATCTGGATTGGAAGTTATTTTCCTGCAGGACCTGAAATACTTCACTCCAAGCTCTTCTTGATTTGATTTGTGTTGAAAACTCTTGTTGTAATGTTCTTTGCGGAGCCGAAAGAAGCAACGAGAGACCTGATGAAGTTAGTTCAGAGGACTCACTGAGATTCCCTCCTCAGTGAGCAAAGAACCTTTGAAACAACCGAGCTTTATTCAGGATAGTCAGCATGATCTTGTGCACAATCACCCAGCAAAGGGGAACCATATGTTCAGGCACCAACATGACCACAGTCTTATCAAAGTAAAGGAGGGCCACATGCTTAGTGTAACCAAGCCCTCCATCCACTTCCATCCTAGGGTTCACTCAGGGGTCAACCAATAGCATTTCAGGAAAGGGAGAAAACAATAATTACGGACCCCACAGGTGAAGCTGCGTTACTGCAGCTTACTCTGGGCCCTGTCCATCACTCTCTGCCTTTCCAAATGCTCATCAGACTACAAAATCTGCTTTGATTCTGATGGGCTTTCTATTGTAGCTGATCTGTTACTTCTTTCTAACAGTTTTTAATATTCTGTTCTTTAGCTAAATTTCTGGGATCTTGATTAGGTTTCTAGGAGTAGCTTTATTTTGATCATGGCTAATTTGAGTTCTATATGCCTCATTTTATATCAGATTCTTGTCCATGCTTGGGAACTTTTCTGCTACTACTGTGTAAATAGTATTATGTCATTTGTATTGTTTTGTTGACACCTATTAATCTTATATTATTTTTCTTTACATCATCTTGTAGCTGCTGAACTGTTATTTCCTGGTTCCTTATTAGTTTCAAGAGATTTTTTTTTTTTTTGCATGCATTAATTGCACCTCTGTCTTCAAGGTAAGAACATCTTCAGTTTTGTTCAAGCAATTTTGTCAGTTTACAATGGAATTCTTAATTTTCTGGATTTGTTTGAATGTTTCAAGCATTCTAAGTCTTTCCTGTATTGCTTGTTGAATGTTTCTATCATTTTTCTATTTTCATCTATTTTTTTATCTACATCTTTAGATGTGTTAAGCAATTCTTTCATGGTTGTTGTCATTTCTCTTTTGATCTGAGAGATTATTATTATTATTATTGTTATTATTAGTATTATTATTTTTTGTCTTTTTGAGACAGGGTCTTGCTATGCAGTTGAGGCTGGCCTTGAGCTCACTTTTGTAGCCCAGGCTGGTCTCGAACTCACACCAATCCTCCTGCCTCAGCCTCCTGAGTGCTGGGATTACAGGCGTGAGCCACCACGCCTGGCTTTGAGGGATTATTTTTGATATTTCTTTTTTTTATGGTCTTTCTTCTATAGCCTGAAATTTAGAAATTTCAGGTGTGTGACTTCCAACCATGTCTTTGTGTCCTGGACTTGTTCTGGGGGAACTGGAGGACTTAGATGGCCTTTTACTCCTCCATTTTGGCATTTTTGAGGCTCCCAATGATCACCCAGACTTAGCAGTGGTAGGAGAGTGATGGGGTGTGGGTCAGTAAGGTTCCTGCTCTGGTAAGGGTGTCAGGGTAAGACTCACCAAGATTCTCACTACTGCTGGGGGAGACCAGCCAAAGCTCAGGAAAGCTTTTGCGCAGGTAATGGCATGAGGTGTATCCTCCAAGACCCCACAGCCACCCAGCATCCATGTAAATTCTCAGATGGCAGAACCAGGCACCAGTATAGCCACCATGCTTCTGTGCTAGTGTCCCAAGGGATGGAACTCTAAACAACTTTTATGTATTGATTGGCCATTTGTGTCTTCCTTAGAGAAATTTTAATTCAAATTCTTTGCACACTTTTATTTGTTGTCTTTTCATTATTGAGTTTTAAAAGTTTTTTATTCTTGGTTTAAATTCCTTGTCAAATAGATGATTTGCAAATATTTTCTACATGGGCCAGGGATCTAGTGCAGCATCTGCCTGGCAAGTGTGAGGTCTTGAGAGAGATTCTCAGAACCTAGAAAAACAAAGGCATTTTCTCCCATTCTGTGGATTTCCTTTTAATTTCTTAATAATGTCCTTTCAAGCAGAGAAAATTGAAATTTGATGAAATCCAATATATCTACCTATTGCTACTTATGTCTCAGATATAATATCTGAACCATTGTCTACCTCAAGACCTCAAGACTCCCTGCCACATTTTCTTCTAAGGATTTTATAATTTTAGCTTCTGTAGTTAGTCTTTTGATCCACTTTGAGGTGATCTTTTAAATATAGTGTTAAATAGCGTGTTAGCTTTCCGTCTCTTTAACAAATACCTGAAATTATCAACTTACAAAAAGAAAAAAATTGTTTGCTTCTCAGTTTTGCAGATTTTAGTCCCTATCCAGTTCCCTCCATTGTTTATATCCCAGGATATCATGTCATGGTGGTACCATGTGCTTGGGCAATGCCTTTTCCTTCCTGACCAGAAAGCAAAGGAGAAGGGAGAAGAGAGGCCCAGGGTCCATGCTTCTAGAACCTAAAGACAAGGGGCCAAGCCTCAAAATTAATTTTTTTGAGAACATTCCAGATCCAAACTATAGTAGTAGGGTCCTAACAACATTTTTTTCTTCTCAAAGTTTTATTTTTATTATACACATTTGTACCACATAGCAAGTGCAGTCCTCATTGGAAGTTGGCACATGTGCCCAATACATGACTCTTCTCACATCACCTTCTCCACCCTCCCCTCATTCTGTGCATGTGTGTAGTCATTTACGCCAGAGCCATGTGTCAAAAAGGTGATTGCTGTCTTTCCCAGCATCCTACTGTATTTCTTTGGTAACCTAATAAAAATCCATTCACCTAATTGTAAAATATTTCTCTGGTGTTTAAATTCTGTTCTGTTGCTCTGCATTTGCCTTTGTGTCAGTACAATACTTATAACTTTAATTAAATAAGTATTAAAATTGAGAAAGTGCATCATTCCAGATTGTTCTTTTTCAAGATTCTTTGGCTTATTGAGTCCTTTATATTTCCATAGACATTTTAAGACCAGCTTAGAAAATTCTAAGGAGAAAACAACCAGGATTTTTTTTTTCAGTACAGGGTCTACAGGGTCTCACTATACAGATCAAACTTGTAGTGATCCCCTTGTTTTCAGCCTCCCAAGAGCTGGGATTACAGGCACACAACACCATGCCCAGTCTCAGTTGTATTCTCAGTGTGTCCCAGGGAAGGGCAGACACAGCATGCCAGGGCTTGAACCCAGGTCCCTCCCCATGCCTAAGCAGGTGCTTTAGTCTGCTGGGCTATCTGGCTGACCCTCCACCCAGGATTTCAATAGAGATATCTTACATATTATTATTAAGTTCATTAATATATTTTAGATATACATAATGATCATATTCATCATAGGGAACTTGTATCTGTACATGATACAATGATTTCTCCTTTACTTCCCAGTCCTCTCTCCTCTCTTCAATCACTCATTCCCCCTTTATTTGTGAAGCTTTGTTCCCATTTTATCCTTTTAAAAATGCTTTTCCCTTTCCCCTTCCTTCCTGTCCCCTTCCCTTTGTTATTCTTTCATTTTGAACAATTTCTTCCTGTTTCACAATATCTATTGTACATTTTGGATCTTATTACTCTTTCATTTTTTATACCAGTGAGACAATGCAATGTTTACACATGAGTCTGATTTACTTCGCTTAAGAGTATGGCTTCCAGGTACATCCCTTTACCTAGAAATGCCTTTAATTTATCCTTCTTTATGCCAGAGTAATATTCCATTATATTAAAAAATACACATCTTCTTTATCATTTTTTAGTTGATGGGCATTTGAGTTGTGTCTAAGATTTAGCTATTAAAATTTTTGCTGCTATAAATGTGAATCACATATATCATTGAGGTATGATGTTTTAATTTTTCCAGGAAGATACCAAAAGGAAATAGCTGCTCAAATTATCCCTATAGTCCTAGTTTTTGTTTTTTGTTTTTTTTGGAATCTCCATACTGATATCCACAGTGGTCGAACCAGACTATACTCCCATCAACAGTGGAGGAGGGTTCTGTCTTAGTTACTCTTTTCTTATTGCTTGGACAAACACCTGGCATTCAAATTAGGGAAGGAAGGTATATTTAGCTCACAGTTACTGGACGTTTCAGTCCATATTCAGCTGGCTTCAAGGCAGAGCTGCACATGGCAGAAAACAATCTCTCATGGCAGCAGCAAAGAGCAAGAGACAGGGAGGAGTAGCAGCAGCTCAAGCAGCTAACTTCTCTTCCTTACATTGAAATGCAGATTTCCTGCCCCAGGGGAGGTGCAGCACTCAGACCCACAGTCATCAATCACAAACTCCAGAAGCCACGCCATGACCACCATGACCGCATGAGGCTTTTGGGGGACAGCTATACACAAACCATAACAAGTCTCTTTCTCCCCGTAGCACTCCCCAGCATCTGTCATTGGTTAATTTCTTGATGATAGCTCTTCTTTCAGGGGTGAGATGAATCTCAGTGTTGTTTTCATTGGTATCTCTCAAATGACCAGTGATGTTGAACACTTTTTCACGTATGTATTTGGTATGTGTACTTCTTCTGAGAAGTATGTATTCATCTGAGATGCTCATTTTTGCATTGGGTCTTTAAATTTTGAAGTCTGAACTTTTCAATTGTATGTTTTACATAGAAGTCCTTTGTCTGAAGGACAACTGGCTAAAATTTTTTTTCCCCACTCTGTAAGTTGTCTTTTTACTCTGTTGATGATTTCTTTTGTTGTGTAAAAGTTTTTTTTTTTTTTTTTTTTTTTAATGAGATTCCAGTTGTTGATTCCTTGTGTTGATATCCTTGTGATAGTTCCTATGCAATCAGGATTTTGTTTATAAGGTTTTCCTTCAGAAGATTTAGTGTTTCTGTTTTAATATTTAGCTCTTTATTCCAGTGTGAGTTTTGTTTAGTGCATGGTATTATACATTTGTCTAGTTTTAATTTTTGGAATGTGGAAGTCCGTTTTTCCAGTACCATTTATTAAAGAGGCTATTTTTATTTCAGTGAATGTGTTTGGTTCCTTTGTCAAAGATAAGGTTGTGGAATGTACTTAGAATTGTTTCTGCCTGTTCTGATCTGTACCACTGATCTTCAGGTCTATTTTTTTGTTGTTAACACCATGCTTTAAAAAAAGATCACAACAGCTTTGTAGTGTAGTTTCAAGTCAGGAATTGTAATGCATCCTGCTTTGCCTTTGTTGCCAAGAATTGTTTCACTGTTCTAGGTCTGTTCTTGTTCCAAATTAATTTTAGGAATGTTTTCTTTAGCTATGTGAGGTATGTTGATGGTATTTTGATTAGAATTCCATTAAATCTGTATGACAATTTTGCAAATATGGCCATTTTTGCTATATTGATTCTTCCTATCCATGATCAAGGGCTATCTATCTATCTATCTATCTTCTTTGATCTTCTTTTCATGGAACTGTACTTTTTAAAGTATATAGGTCTTTGTTATGATTTATGTCTAGTTGTCCCCCCAAAGCCTCATGCAATCATGGGTGGGGAGTTCTAGAGTTTGAGACTTGAATGATGATCCACTGGGATTATGTGTTTTACTACTGTTGGGATTATGGTCTGAGTACTGCTGAGACTATGGGTGTGGCCTAAGGCAGATAGGCTAAGGTAGAGAGCCTGATATAATTTAAAAAGGGAGAAAGTGAAACAGACTCGCACTGTGGCTCTCTGTTCCCTGGTTGTTCTGTTGCCCCTGTCGCCATTGTTGCTGTTCCGCCACCATGAACTGCTGGCCTCTGCATTGTGCCTCTCTTCCTTGGAGCCAGCCGAGTATGGACTGAAACCTACAGTAACTGTGAGCTAAATAAACCTTTCCTTACTTCATTTTGGGTGTCAGGTATTTGTCCACGCAATGAATAAAAAGTAATTAAAACAATCTTCTGCTTACTTTGTTAGATTGATTCATGAGTACTTCATTTTTTATGCTATTGTGAAAGGTGTGGTTTCATTAATTTCTCTCTTAGTGAGTTTATTACATATGTACAGGAATATTATTCATTTTTGAGTGGTGGCTTTGTATTCAGCTATGCAACTGAATCTGGTTGTTAAATCTAGAATTTTTTGGGGGATAGTTTTGGGGCTCTTCTTGAAGAGTATCATGACATGTGCAAATAATTGTAATTTAACTTCCCTTGCTATCTTTCTCCCTTTTATTTCTTTCTCTTGTCTAACTGTTCTACTAATGTTTCTAGAACTATATTGAACCAGAATGGTGATAGTGGCTATCCTTGTTTTGTTCCTGGTTTTAGAGTGAAAGCTTTCATTTTTTGTCCATTTAGTTTAATGTTGGCTATTGGTTTGTCATAGGTAGATTTATCAGATTGAGATAAAGACCATCTATTCCATGGCTTTTTAAAAATCATCAGTAGGTGTTGGACTTTGTCAAATGCTTCTTCTGTATCTGCTGAGATAACATTCGGTTTCTGTCTTGGTTCTGTTAATGTAGTGTATTACATTTATGAATTGGAGTGTGTTGAATCATTCCTGTATCCCTGGAATAAAATCTACTTAGTTATAGTGTATATTTTGCTGCAGTATCTGGTTGAAGATTTTTGTTTTAATGTTCTTTAGTGAGATGGACCTTTAGTTCTCCTTTTAGGTTGGGTCCTTTTCTGGTTTTTAAATTAGGGTTATATTGCTTTCAGAAATGATGTTGGAAGTGTTGCTTCCCTTTCCATTTCCTTAAAGAGTTTCAGCATCAGTGGCATTAGTTGTTCTCTAAATTTCTTATAGAATTCAACAATGAGTCCATCAAGGCCTGGGATTTTCTTTCTTGGGAAGTTTTTAAGTACATTTTTTTTTGTTTCACTCTTATTTAGAATTTTTATATCTTGATTCAACTTTGGCAATTCATATGTATCTAGGAATCTGTCTATTTACAGGATGTTCAGAGTCTCACTACTAGATCAGACTCATAGTGATCCACCTGTTTACAGCCTCCCAAGAGCTGGTATTACAGGCATGCACCACCATTCCCAGTCTCAATTGCTGTCTCAGCACACCCCGGGCATGAGGCTGGCACAGCAGGGCTGAGGATCAAACCCCCAGCCCCTGTGCCTAGTTTCAAGTGCTTTAATCTGCTCAACTATTTGGCCAGCCTGCTCTGATATTTTTTTTTTTTTTTTTTGCTCTGATATTTATAATTTCCCCCATTGTATGAGCTTTGAGTTTGACTTGTTCTTTTTCTAAGAGTTTGAGGTTCAACATTAGGTTGTTTATTTGAGCCCATTTTTTTTCTTGATGTAGAGTTCACTGCTATTAATTTTCCACTTAGGACTACTGTCATTGTGTCTCATAAGTTCTGATATGTTGGATCAATATTTTCATTAAATTGTTGATACTGTTTAATTTCCTGTGACTCACTGGTTGCTTAGTAGGATATTATTTAATTTCTGTGTGTTTAGGGATTCACTGTATTTTGTTTTGCTATTGATTTCTAGTTTCATAGCACTATGGTCCCATAATATGCATGAGATCACTTTAATTCTTTTACATTTAGTTAAGCATGTTGCATGGGCTAGTATGTGTAATATTTTTGGATACTGTCCCACATGCAACTGAGAATAATGTGTGTTCTAATGTTGTGGGGTGGAACACTCTGTAGACATTTGTTAACATATTTGTTCACAGGTTTAGTTTAATTCTGATATTTCTTCTTGATTGATGTGTTACTATTACTTTAACGCTTATTTGATTTTTCATGTCTGTTAATATGTTTAACAGGTGGGTGCTCTTGTATTTGATGTATGTATATTCATGACTATTATTTCTTCTTCTTGGAGTTTTCCCTTAACAATTATGTAGTATCCTTCTTTATCTCTTTTGATCAGTTTTGGCTTGAAGTTCACATGGTCCTCAAATAGAATAGCTATCCCCTGCTTTTTTCCAGATTCCTGTCATATGGAATATTGTTTCCCATCCTTTGACTTTCAGTTTATGAATTTCTACTTGAGTTAAATGTGTTTCTTCAATGTAGGAAATTGTTAGATCTTGTGTCTTGATCTATTTTACCAGTCTACTTTATTATTATTATTATTTTTTTTTTTTTTTCAGAACTGGTGACTGAACTCTGGTCTTTGCTCATGCTAGGCAAGCTTTTATTCTATCGAGCTACATCCCCAGCCCCAGTCTACTTTTTTGATTGGTAAACTGAGACTATTCACATTGATGATTTGAACTGATTAGTGGTGGCTTGTCTTTTGTCATATACGTTTCCTGTTTATAGTTCTCTTTCTTTCCTCTTTGTTTAGTTGCTTGCCTGACCTGCCTGGTGGCTTCATTCTGTGGGTATTTTTGGAATTCTGAGCTTTTTTCCTCTTCCTAGAATATCTTTCAGAACTCTTTATGGGACTACTTTGGTTGTCATGAATTTCTTCAGTTGTTCTTTTTCATGGAAGTGACTTATTTTTCCATTAATTTTTTTTTTTTAATGGCCGGCTCAGCCTGCCCTGGGGGTGGGGCTGGCACAGCCTGTGGTGCTGGGGATCGAACTGCTGTCCCTGTAGTTGCCTAAGTTTTCCTAAGAAGACATTTTAGACTGCTGAACCATCTTGTCAGCCCCAATTTCTCCATTAATTCTGACAGATAATTTTGCAGGACACATCAGTGTGGGTTGGAAGTTATTTTCTTTTAGGGCTTGAAATACTTCACTCCAAGCTCTCCTTGTGTTGAAGTTTGTGTTGAGAAATCTGCTGTAATTCTGATAGGTTTCCCTTCATAGATGATTTGTTTTTTTGTTCTAATAGCTTTTATTATTCTGTTCCTATACTTAATTTCTGGAATATTAGTTATGATATGCCTTGATATAAATTGATTTGGTAATTACTAATTAGAGTTCTATATGATTCACTTAACTGTATGTAAAATTCTTTTTTCAAGTGTTGTAGTTTGAGGTTTTGCAAGGAGAATAATATGGGGCACATGATTTATAGAATTACTTTATAATAGTCACTCAAAAAGTTATATACAAAAAGAGTTCAAGAAATCTGTTCACATGCTAAAGACCAAAGAATCCAGCAGAGAGTCCAGATTCCATGGTAATGTCCTGCATGAGTCCAACTGAAGACCTAGAACCCATAACAATGCCTCCCATGAGTCCAAGTGGAGACTAAGAACCCACGACAGTGTCTCATGCAGACCAATTTCATGGATCTGTGCTGGAAAGGTCGAAAGATAGAAAGTGCCTGCCAGTAGGACAAAAGATTTGTGTTAGCAGGCTGAAAGATCTACAGTGGAATCAGGAAGCAATTCACATGGTAAGAACAGAGCTACTCTTGCCACCCTCCGTAAGAGCAAGGTCCTAGGCCATGGAGAGAGCTGGGTTTGATGCCAATACCACATGCTATGCCAGCCCCACCCTGGACATGCTGAGCTGGCCACCAACACCAGCATGGTGATGCACGCTTGGAATCTCAGTGCTAGAGAGGCTGAAACAGGAGAATCACTATGAGTCTGAGCTGAGTAGTGAGACCCTGTACAAAATACATAAAATTAAAAAGAGTAAGGCCCTAAGCTCTTCTGATGGTGAGAATAGCCAAATTTCTGGCAAGAAAGTCAATGTGTGAAGCTTCTCCAGGAGACTGGGAAGTGAACCGTCTTCCCCTTCAGAGCCAGGAAGCAATGCTTGAAGTGAGAACCAGAATTCTTCCAAAGTGAACTATTGCTATTTTCAGTGGCAGTGAGGTCCCAAGTTCCTTCTGTGATAAGAACAGTCAAATTCATCAAGAAAACAAGCCGGAAGACCACAGCTCCCTACAGCCTGCCAACAGCTTCTCTTCTTCCTCTCTAGTCCTTTTGGTTACAAGTTGACCAGCAGTTGTTCAGCCATCCCACCATGCTTGGGAAGTTTTGGGCTATTGCTTTTTTAAACTGATTTTCTCTTCATGTCATTTGTGCTTCCCCATGAATTTTCATTGACTCCATGCTATCTTATGTTCTTCTTTGAATCATCTTGTAGTTGCTGGGTTATCTTTTCATAGTCCCTTGCTATTTTTTAAGAAATTGTTCCTTTTATTATCACTAACCATAATCTTGTCTTCTAAGTCTGATAATTCATCTTCACTTTCTTTCATATGGTTTTGCAAACTTTGAGTGAAAATGATAATGTTCCAAGTATCTATTTGAATGTTTCATGCATTTCATTTTTTTTCATATGTTGAGCATTCATGATTTCTATTATTTTCTATGTGCCTCTACTTTTTGTATGTCTGCTCCAGATTTGCTGAGCAAGTCTTTCATTATGGTCATCATCTACTTTTTTAACCTGTGATATTATTTCTGCTTTCATATCCTCTATAGCCTCATGTATATTTAAAAAATTTTTTCTACTATCATTCTAGTGAATTCAGGTGGATGGCTTCTGTTTTCTTTTATCTCGTTGTCCCCTGGATTTGTCCTTGGCTGGAAGTATGGTATTACATCTTGCTTCTGTGTCTTGTTATTTTTCTATTTCTTTAGTTTGACTTGTTGTATGTGTTGTTTGTATTTTTCTTATGTTAGATAGCCTTCTTGCTGGCATCAAAACTTTCCTAGGAGGGGCCTGGCAGGATGGCTCAGTGGTCTAAAGTGGCTGCTTAGGAAAGCTTGGGCAGCTGCAGGGACCGCGGTTCTATCCCCAGCACCACATACTACGCCAGCCCTGCCCTGAGGGCAGGCTGAGCTGGCTATAAAAATAAATAAATAAACAAACAAAAGTTCTGAAACAAGAAAAAATAAAAAAGAATTAAAACAAAATCTACACATTTGAAAAAAAAACTTTCCTAGGAGATGTCTGTTGCTCTGAGGTGTTTTCTAGGAGTAGCTGGTTGTTGGTCATTGTGTCTGTCCCACTATCCTACCTTCCCACTTTATTAGGGATGATGTGTTACTATCTGGGTCAACACTCAGTCCAGAGGTATAGGACTATGTAGCTGTTTGTGCTCCCAGATTGTCACAGTGCTCTACAAGGGTGAACGACTTAGTACAACAAATATGGCCTCGGCTAAAATAGTACCACTAATGATAACAGTGTCCTCAAGCATAGCCTAGAAACTGACCATTGGTGGTGATGGCCAGTCTGGCCTCAATAGTTATATAACAACCTTTAAACATAGGCCAGGAATTTGTATATAGTGAGTTTTCCCTTGGTAGGATGATTTTCTCCTGTGGGGAAGGGGAATAAGAGACAAAATAGTAAGAGCTGAAGAGAAATGCAGTGTAGAAGCAAGACTTTAAGGCAGCGGTTCTCAACCTGTGCGTTGTGACCCTGGTGGGGGTCAAATGAATACATAATGCATATCAGGTATTTACATTCCAAATCATAACTGTAGCAAAATTACAGTTTTGAAGTAGCCACCAAAATTATTGGTTTGGAGTCACCACAACATAAGGAACTGTATTGCGGGGTCATGGCATTAGAAAGGTTGAGAACCACTGCTTTAAGGTAAGTTTGATCACCCTGATTTGGGGAAGCTAGAGAAGAGGATCAGAGAGAAAGAATAAAGGAGCAAACAAGAGTTTGGAAGCAACACACTAGGTCTAGAGACAGTGGTCACTCACCTATGAATCTCAGAGAATACCAAAAGACTGGTGAGGAAAGAGGCGGGACAGAGAGAACAAACCAAATAGTAAAAGTCAACATCTGCCCAGTGCCCTCCCAAATTTAAAAAATCACAATAGAAAAAATAATTTTCAAAACTTCCTCTGATGCCCCCAGTTCATTGTCAGTTCTCCAATTAAAAGCCAGATTGGTGGTGAGGCCAGGGCAAAGCCCTGACTTCAGCTAGCCAAGACAGATCTGCCTGGTGGCCGGGCAGCTGGTGGTGCCCTTGTCCAGTGCAGGCTGCTTGCCTTGAATGTATTTAAGACAATTATTTTCAACTACTTAACTAGTCGATGTCTGGACCGCCACAAAAAATGCTGGCTTATTTTGTTTCTTTGGGTGGGCTATATTTGTTTCTTTGTGGTCACTCCAAATTTTTGTTGTTGAAAATTAGGCTTTGAAAGAATAGCTATGTTGCCTGGTCTTTTCACCTGGGTTCTGTGCTCAGAGCATCTTTCATAGATTGGCTGAGCTTAGGTAGAAGACTGGCTCATGGGCACAAGGCTGATTTGCTGAACATTCACAGGAATAATTCTTTTTCCCCTGGGATTCCCTTGGTGATAGCAGGGCAGGAGGTGGTATTCCTTTCTCACTGCTATCTGTACATAGCAGATGGCAGACTGTGCATAGCACTCCCTTTCTAGGTTTACTGTATTTTTTATTTTACATGAATTTTTTTAGGTGGGCATTATTAGTGTCTTCCGGTCATTTTTGCAACTATGAGAATAGTATGATTTTAATTTTCAGTGAAAACTACACCACCTGAGATTTTGAGTGTGAAGCCAGTTTTGGGAATCAAAAAAATGCTTCAAATTGAGTGGGAGTCTGATTCACCTGATTTAAAGTGTATGCTTCGATTCAAGACAGTCAATAGTACCTGCTGGGTAAGTTATGGCCCTATAGTATTTCTAGTAGTGGATTCCACGAAGAGATCCATGAACAGCTTCTGCTGAGCTGGAGTCATTGTCTTCACTTTCTATGCTGAAAATAGAAGAAAAAAGTAGTGAGTATTTGAAGTTTCCCACTTGTACCCTTCAGCCCAGGAAAGTAACCTACAGTAGCCATCCTCCATTCTGAGCACAGGGACATTAACAAAGGAGAACTTTGCTTTGGCACCCTACCCAGCTTTGGGTCTAGTGTGTCAGCTGCCATAGATTTTATGGTTTGACTATTTCCTTTAAAAAAAATTTTCCCTCACCTTTCATAAAATTGCCAAGTGTGGTACACACTTGGAAAAGTAAACAAAGCATAACTTGCCTTTAAAAAGTTATTAAGAAGTCCTCATGAATGAACCACTAGCGCTAAGAATCGGAGGGTGCCCGAGTGCTTGGCCCATCCTTTGCTGGGAGTCTCTTCTCTTAAGGTTCCATGTGGGCTCTCTATTTTTAAAATGTTTTTACCTTTTCACCCTCAAGGAAATAGATGTGTACTCCTTGACTTTCTGGGATGAAGGAGTGGCCAGAACTGTATGAAGCACAGATGGATGGAACCCACCCATTCCATCTTTTTGTGCTTGCTTTATCCTCTTGATATTGTACTTTTAAAATTCTTTGAAGTAGAGGGAGAGGAATAGATAGGAGACAGGGAGGCCGAAGGGAGCGAGGAGTACGAGGGAGGCTGGTGGGATGGATGTAGCACACATAGACTGAGGCATGTATGGAAAGGCCAGGGCAGCACAGCAGTTTGTATAACTAGTGTCATTACTAACAATGTATTTCACTAATGTAGCATAATGTTATATAGTTTATACTGTTTTCATTGTTCTGCAGTATTCTGTTGTCTGAACATAAGGCAGTAGTGGCTTTAATTTGCAATATCTCACTTAATGAGATGACAGACCTTTTAATTTTTAAAGCGAAATCTGTTTGATTTTTTTTTGTTTGATATTTTTGATGTTTGGTTCTGTATGTATTCTATTTGAGTCTTATTTATGTGTATTATAAACATCTTTTACTATATAGCTTGCTTTCTGTCTTTTTTTTTTTTGCGGGACTGGGGATTGAATTCAGGCCCACGCATTTGCCAGGCAAGTGTTCATTTTACTGAGCTATGTCCCCAGCCCCTGCCTTCTGTATTTTTAAAAGATTTTACTTATTTATTGAGTACAGGGTCTCACTATGCAGTTCAGACTTATGGTGATCCTCCTGTCACAGCCTCTCCATTGCTGGGATTATGGTTATGAGACAACATACCTGGTTCTGGGACTGGCACGGCATGCAATACGAGGGATTGAACTCGGGTCTTTGCCAGGAAGGCCCTTAGACCACTGAGCTATCTCCCCAGCCTGCCTTATTGTGTCTTAATGATAACTTTGGATAAACAGAACTCCTTAATTTTATAGCTTTTTTCTTTTTTATACAGGGTCATTCTATGCAGTGTAGGCCAGCTTTGAAATCACTATGTAGCCCAGGCTGGCCTTCAATGTGCAGCGATCATCTTGCCTCAGCCTGCCTAGTGCTGGGATGACAGGCTTGCACCACCACACCCGGCTTTAATTTTAATATTGCCAAACTTTATCAAAATTTAACTTTATACTTAATATTCTTATGTGTTAAGAAAGCTTTTCTCAGAGTCTAGAACATAGTTTCCTTTTTCCATGTGGCCTGAAATTATAGCATCATTCTTATAACTGCAAACCGGTGTAATCTTTGAAATATTTTCCACTTGCAAGACTTGCTAGGAAAGCACATCTTTACAGTTTTAAAGTTTTTTGATTTTTCTTAAACCTAAATTGAAGTGTTTCATTCATAGTTAATGTCTTCGTGCTGGTCTTCCCCATTGTTTTAGCCTGCTTAGAATTTTCCTTCTGATTCCCAAGCCTAGTTTTACTTTCTAACTTGTTAATGCTTTCAGACTTGATAACTCTTTGCTGTATCTAGTCATTAATAAAAGTGGTAACTGTCTCAGATCCTTGTGGTAGGTCAGGGAGCCTCAGGGACATCAGACTGCCTATCTTTTCTTTCTTTCTTTCTTTCTTTCTTTCTTTCTTTCTTTCTTTCTTTCTTTCTTCCTTCCTTCCTTCCTTCCTTCCTTCCTTCCTTCCTTCCTTTCTTTCTTTCTTTCTTTCTTTCTTTCTTTCTTTCTTTCTTTCTTTCTTTCTTTCTTTCTTTCTGTGTGCCTTTACAGTATGCATTCCAGGTTGGCCTTGAACTTACTACATAGCCTCCATTGACATGGAACTCATGGTGACCTTCCTACCTTGGCCTCCCGAAAGCTCTGATTATACGTGTGCAGCACCATGCCCATCTCAGCCTCTTCTGCTCCATGATTCTCTAGCCAGGTTTCTAGGAGCATACCCAATTACCATGCCATTGATCAGCCCACCCTTTCCATCGTGTCTGGGAGGCTGGCACGAGATCCTTTTCCTTGTGGAAACCCATAGACATTATGTACATAGTGTCTGCTCATAGCCTGGCACTCTTTCTGAAAGGAAACTTTGATTAAGTTCCCTTTTTCCCATGTTCAGAGAGATGACATGGGCCTTCCCTCCTCCCAGCTTCCTTTCTTAACTGCTTCCCCAGAACAGTGTAGCATTAGACACCCCAATTTGTTGGTTGGGAACCCCCAGCGCAATCTGCGGCGTAGCACAAGCTTGTCCTTTTACCACAAATATCTCAGTCTCAGGCTGTTTTGAGGTTGGTTTAGGCTGTGCACCAAAAGTTCTGACTCATCCCTTGTGACAAATGCTTGCAATGAGTTGGAATTTGGCACTGAATGTAGATTGTTAGAAACAGGGCTGACGGAGCTTGTTTGCATAGTGCTTTGTTTTGGTGGTATTCCCGGGCCTTTGCTGAGGTTGGGAAATAGGTTTTTTTGTTTGTTTGTTTGTTTGTTTTTTGTTTTTTTGAGACAGGGTCTCACTATGCAGTTCAGGCTGGCCTTGAGCTCACTTTTGTAGCCCAGGCTGGTCTCGAACTCACACCAATCCTCCTGCCTCAGCCTCCCGAGTGCTGGGATTACAGGCGTGCACCACCATGCCCAGCAATAGTTTTTTTTTTGAAGCGCATATTATACAGACCGCTGGGTTGCATTCTGGCACATTCATACATACGTGTAACATCTGCTAACCCTTCTCCCTTCCCTTTCCCCTACTATCATTTTCTCCCTTCTTCCCCTTTCCCAGTCTCCTTCTTTTGCTTCTGTAATCTCTCTTGATGAGGAAGTTTTAAACCTAAGCCAGTATGCAAAGCACCAGTTGGTTCTGAGCCCTGGAAGGCTAACAGTATGTAGACTAGATTGAAAGTCAAGATTAAAGGAACTTAAAAGGCAAATTGCTTGAATGACAGAGTAGCTTGTTTCTGTTCCTCAGAGTCTGAGCCTGGGAATAGCTGGCTTTGGTGGCTGCATTCGGCCAAGCTCTTGGAACATGAGACCCAGTGGGAAGAGCATGGGGGAAGAGCCAGTTAGGAGGAAAAATTAGGAAGGAAAACAAGAAAATATATATATATATATATATATATATATATATATATATATATATAAAAGGATTATGTGTTCTTAAAGCATGAAAAATAAATGCAAGCTTTATTAAACTTCTTGTTGTATGGATTAGTATGATTTTGAAAAAAAATTAAAAATCTTTTCATTTATATGGTACAGGGTCTTGCTATGCAACTCAGACTTGTAGTGATTCTTCTGTCTCAGCCTCCCCAGGGCTGGGACTATAGGCATGCACCAATTTGGTGACCAGCATGACAAACCTAGAATTCCAGGACTGGCACTGCTTATGGTACCAGGATTGAACTTGGGTCCTTACACTTTCCAGGCAGGCACTTAGACTGCTGAGCTATCTCTTTGGCCCTGGATTAGTATGATTTTTATTATAAGTTACCCATCATGGTGTGGTAAGGCCTCTCCAAAGGGTCTCAGTCCTGTCACAAGTGAGTCCCCTAACCAGTAAGAGTCTTGCTCCCTGTAGATTTAGTTTTCTGCCACAGCATCTTGTAATGTTATGTGTCACTGCCGAAAGGCACGACGAGAAGACCTGATGAAGGTAACTCAGAGGACTCACTGAGATTTGTCTCTCAATGAGCAAAGAACCCCTGAAGCAAGTCAGCTTTATTTAGGGTAGTCAGCATGACCTCGTACATAATCACTTCAGCAAAGGAGGACCTTGTGCTTAGTCATGAACGTGACCACAATGTCATTAAAGGAGGACCATATGCTTAGTCATGGATATGACCACGATCTCCATCAACTTCCATCCCTTCCCTATCATAGGCTTCACTCAGGGGTCAACCAATAGCATTCCAAGCAAGGGAGAAAGCAGCAGAGAGCCCACAGGTGAAGCTGCTGTGCATCATGTGGAGTCCCAGCTTTCCGGGATTTCCCTATCTCAGCTTTCCGGGATTGTCAGTAATGGATTACAGCTGTCCCGGGGCCCCGTTAATTACACTTCATTTCTTGAAACGCTACTCAGGTTACAGCTTCTCCTGTTTGGACAAGGATGCTCAGGAACTTGGGGCTTCAGCTGCCAGCTGCCCTTGCCTGTGGGTTCCTCTCCTCGCTCTGCCTCCGCCCTAGGCTGGGAGTTCAGAGCTGCCCCTCTGCAGCTGAGATGCACAAACTTCTGTCAGATACACACTCTCACCTCTTGCCCTAGGAGCTATTCCTACTTCTTTTTCCAGCTATTATGCACACTGACATCAGGGCTTCCTTCTCCTGCAGGGGTCTATGGGACTGCTGTGTGCTTAGGAGCAGAATGGGCATCTTGTTAGGGCAGCCGATTGGTATTAGTTACCAATTGATTGGTATTAATCAACTCAGTATAAGTTTCATACAGCTAAATATTTTAATTGTAGCAATGATAAATGTGCTCAGAAACGAATAGCTAATTTTTAAGAAAACTTTTTTGTTTCTAATATATTTAGTAACGGTCTACAGAGTCTCACTACACAGGTTGGACTCATAGTGATCCTCCTGTTTTCAGCCTCTCAAGCCCCGAGATTACAGATGTGTGCCACCATACCCAGTTTCAATCACCATCTCAGTGCACCGAGGGGGCCAGGCTGGCATGGCTCATGGTACCAGGGATTGAACCCCAGCCCTATTTATTTATTTATTTATTTATTTATTTATTTATTTATTTATAATAGCTGAAGTTTTAGTTCCACTGGAGGGCTGGATTCATAGGGACTTATGGAGATTCATAAAATGAGTGTGATCTTACTCATGAGATACTGAAGTTGAGAAAGGAAAACTGATTTATAGAGCCTTCATCTTCCCAAGAAAAGGCCAAAATGAACTTTAAAAAACATTGCAGCCATCAGGATTTTTAGTCCTTTGGCTGGTCCCTCATAAACTCACAGCATGAAATGAAAGGGTTGGCTCTTAGGGAAGTGCCTAGGGGTTGAGAAATCTGTGCTCTGTCTCTAGCTCTGCTGAGGCTATCTGAGGTCACTTACCTTTCCTGGGCTTTGCCCTTGGCATGAGGATTGACCTTGGTAGTGCAAGGGCCTCTACTTCCCATGTCTGCGAGAGGCTGTACCTACTGGAATTAGAGCTCCTTCCTAGTTTAGCCTGAGGTCCAGGTTTCCCTGAGACGTGGAGTTCTGCCTTACATCTTCCAAAGTGGCGTACAACCTGCTCAGGGATGGGCATCTCTGCTCCCATAGTTTAGAGACACAAAATGGGCACAGAGGTGGTGGCTTATGGCATGACTCATACCATTTAGGCACAGGTTCCTCTCATGCTTAAGCACATGCAAAGATTTACTTATGAAGATGCTATATTGTGAAATTTAAATAGCCTAACATGGTGGCGCATGCCTATAATCCCAGTGCTCAGGAAGCTGAAGCAGGAGGATTGTCACCAGTTTGAGGTCAGCCTGGGCCTCTTCACAGTGAGTTCGAGGCCAAGGTCAGCCTGGCCTGCAAAGCAAAACTCTGTCTCAAACAAAACAAATTGAGACACACAGTTATTGATTCTTGAAAAAAAGAGAGCTTTGAGATGTGAAGAGGAACATGGAAAGGTAGGATGTACTCTCTGTGTTTCAGCTCATGATTGTTTCTGTCTTACAGTGGGCTGGCAAGACAGCTCAGCAGACTAAAGTGCCTGCTTAGGTAGAGCGCAGCGGCAGATGTGCAATCCCCAGTGTGCCCTGCCAGCCCCACCCCCAGGGCACACTGAGAAGGCGATTGAGACTGGGGGTGGTGGAACATGCGCATGTAATCCCAGCACTTGGGAAGCTGAAAACAGGGGGATCACTAGGAGTCTGGTCTACATAGTGACACTCTGTAGACCCTATAGACCCTGTCCTAAATTCATTAACACACAAATAGATTGTTTCTGTCTTGCAGATGGAAGCCAACTTCAGTGATGCCGAGATCTACAACCTCACAGGGCTGCAGGCTTCTACTGAATATGTCCTTGCTCTGCGCTGTAGAACCAACTTTTCCAGCATCTGGAGTGACTGGAGCCAGGAGAAGACAGGGATGACTGAGGACGAAGGCAAGCTGCCCCCTGCAACCCCTGGGCTGCTTGCTGGGGGCTGGGGCTGCCTCCACCTAGACCTGTAGGGTTTTGGCCACATTTAAAGCTTGGGATCATGAGACCCTGCACTCCCAGGGCCTGGAGAATATGCACGTTGCCTCCCACAGGCTTTTGTGGTGTCCACTGACACCTCTGATTGGTGTTTGTGGCTTGGTGGCTTGGCTCCAAAGTCAAGGATCTGCTCTTTAATATATGTACTCCACACAAAATGACAGCAGATCATTTAGAGGAACATTATGATAAGTTCTAGGTATAGACTGTAAACTGTAAAACTACTACTAAAAATGTAAACATAACTGATCGAAAAAAATGCCACATCTTTAATGATAGCAAGAAAGGAAAAAAACCCAGAAACTATATAATCAAGCCCCATACTGGTCTCAGGTAACATCTGGGGTCAACTTCAGTGCTCCTGGTCCAACAGTTTATTGCTCTGGCTTCTGCTTGATGTTCCCATGACACTGAGTTTGCGTTAACTGGCGTTTGGTGTGTTCACCCTATTGTCAGATTGTAGAATCAATCTGGAGCCTTCTGAATTTGGTATTCACCACTGGAGATGCTGTTGCTTCATTCGACAGGAACTTAACAATGGTTATTGTGTTGCATAATGTTATCTTCAAAGCAGTATCTCAGATTACCAGATGTAGGCTTTGAACTTCTCCTTGGTGAATATCATTTCAGAACATGGATCTGGGCAACAGGTGGGCAGCTGGGCTAGACAGCCTGTGAAGACCCTTACCCTGAGACTCTTCTGTGCTTTGGTATAATCATGTGGGGAAATGTCACAGAAAATCCAAAATCTTTATGTGCAAAGTGCTTAGGATTGTGCCTGACCCATGGAAGGGTTGTATAAATGTGAAGAAATAAAGATGCATAACCAAACACAGTTAGGACATAGATATAATAGCAACTTTTGCATTGGTTCTAATCTGTTCGGATGGTCAGTCAGTGAGTCCTCTAAAACTATTAGAAGAAAGCCATGAGGCATGGTCGAGTAAACTGTCCTGGTCTCTGCTGCCCTTCAGCAGGGACTCTGGTGACTCAGGACTACCTCTCGTGTGATGCTATTTTGTCCAGCCCTTGACCCTGTCACTACCTCTCTTGTTTTCTGCAGCTGTTATGGCTCAGGGTCTGTAGTGCGGTTGGCTCTTCTCCATCTGGCTACCCTCCGATGTTGGCTTCCTCAATTAGCTTTTCTGTCAGAAACAAGGTTTATGTTTTCATGTGATTGATTCATTCTGTTGGGCTGGAGAAGGTTAACTGGAAAAAAGACTACAGTCTGGTGCTTTGTGTCTTTTGCTAATTCACTTAAATCAACCCTTATGCATCAAAGCCACCTGAATAGAAGCCTGACTTTTGTTTTTCAAGTTCTTAGAGGAAGCTGATAAAAATATACTGTGAGCTGGGTGTGGTGACACATACCTGCAGTTCTAGTCCTTGGGAGGCTGAGGCAGGAGGGTCACTGAAAGTTTGAGGCCGGCTTAGACTACCTAGTGAAACCTTTCTTTTCTTTTCTTTTTCTTTTTTGTGTGTGCAGGGTCTCACTATGCAGTTCAGACTTACAGTGATCCTGCTGTCTTCTGCCTCCCTAGTGCTGAGATGATAGTCATGTGCCATCACTTCAAGACTCTATTGTTGGCTCAGCATGCCCAGGGCTAGGGCTGGCACTACATGTGGTCCCAGGGATCAAACCCTGGCCCCTGCACTTAGCTAAGCAAGCACTTAGTCCACTGAGCTATTTTGCTAGCCCTGAGAACCTGTTTCTTGAAGAAACCATCAAAGAAAGAAAAAAATCACACCCTAACTTCCCTAATAAAACTCTAAACTTGTTTTCTAATTTCACAAAGAAATGCTAGTTGTTTAACATGTACCACCTCAAACCTAATTATTTGAAAAATTCTCAATTAAAGATGAGTACAACCTGTTTTCTTTTGGAATTTAATATATGACTTGGGCCACTTACTTATATTCAAGCATATATATATATATATATATATATATATATATATATATATATATTTAGCCTAGCTTTATTACTTATATTTGGCAATTGCTTAATTTCTCTATGCTTGAGAGATGGGAATTATTGTATCTTTATAGGGCTGTGGAGAGTAAATAAGGTGATTCAGGTAAAATGCTTAGTATAGTGGCAGTTGGGGAAGAGCTAACTATTATCATGATTGTTTGGGGGCTTTGGCAAGATTACCAGCCTGTGTCTGATTGCTGGCAGTTGTGGGGTATGGGTGTTGTTATAGAAGCAGTGCAGCACGGGATTGCTACTATGCCAGGCTGGACAATAGGCACCTCTGGATACACAGGTATTTAGGCTAACTTGGAAAAACATAATTTTGTGTCTTTTTGGATAGACAATTATTTTGGCTAAATTACAGATCCACCATCGGTCAAAGGAAAGCTGTCAAAGATAATTTTAGATTCACATGCTCGCCAGGCATTTATTATACTAAAATCTGTGTCTTTTGGGAAGTCAGTAGAGACTGGATCATTTTATGGGTAATAATGGCTTCAATTAAAGAAGAAAATGCCTAGTTAAATTAACTCATTATTGCCATCTACTAAAACTAAATGGCTGCCTTGAGACACATCTAAGCCGAATTTTATTCGTATTTCTAATCAAGTGCCTAGAATGACTGATTAATTATCAGTTTAATTTTGCCTCTATTATTCTCAAGATGAGGGTTTAGGATAGGTTTCCAATGATTGTTTTTAAAATGTTTTTCTTGCTTTCTTCATCTTCCCTGGGTTCGGCTCTTGACATGCGCAGGCCGGCAGCATCTTGCGTGGGCCCCGCCAGCCCTGGCCGCTCCCAGGGCTGATGACTCGTAGCCTTGTGTGAAGACTGCCTGAGAGTGAATGCTATCTTGGAGTGTGTTGGCCAGGCTGAAGCCAGCCAACTGTTCTTTTTCTGAGAAAGTGGAGTACTGGCTGTTCTGTCTTCTGATTCACTGAAGACCTTTGGGAAATCAGAGAACTTTTGGCAGAGCTTTTAAGACAACCGCTTAGTGGAATTCAGATGAGGTCACATGTAAAGTCTGAGCCACTCCAGTCATGAGTAGTTTAAGTGAACTTGCAGTGGCTCTCCTTGGGAGACCCTGGGGTCAGCATCTAGAGCCACCCTGACTTCTGCAAAAGTAGTTAAATAAGTTACTGACCTCATTGCACCCATTTCTACTCTTGAGGGTTATCTTTACTAGAGCTCAGTAAATTTCATTTGGAAGAACCCATCACCTAAAATTTAAAAAGGTCCCTGGACATAAGCTTTCAATACAACCTTGGTTCAGGTCTTCATCTTAGTGATGGGCCCATCCTTTGAGGCCTAATTATAGTTTCCCTAGCCATGTGATTTCCCCAGGAAAGGATTCAGAGAGTGACAATGGCAGCACTCCAGCCAAGGGCCTTTCTTCTGCAGATCCCAGGATGCTACCCTCCTGGGCAGGTTTTTAGGGTGTTTTGCTTTCCTCCCCCAGCTAAAGGGTATGAGTCATACCTTGAGCCGCATCTTAACATTCCAGGTGCGTGTTAGAGCACTGTCAGGGATCTGCTCCTTGCCAAAACTTCCTTGAGAGGTTTGCCATCTCAGTGTGCCCTGGGGGCGGGGCTGGCACAGCAGGCCTGGGTCTATTTATTTTTATATTATAACATAAGCATGTAATTTTATCCTTTCTGGAAGTAGATGCAATATAAATTGTATATACATATATCTCCTTAATATCTGTGTCATTCTGATTTTAATGTATTCGGTATCTTACATTTGCCTGCAGATTTGGGTACTCTGTGAGATCTGTACATCTTAAAAAATCTTCCTTCAGGGGCTGGGGAGATAGCTCCATGGTCTAAGTGCCTGTGTGGCAAGCACAAGGACCTGGGCTCAATCTTCAGTACCCCGTGTCATGTGCACTGTGCTGGCACCTGAAACCTGGCATGGTGGCACATGCCTGTAATCCCAGGACTGGGGAGTCTGAGACAGGAGGATCATTAAGAGTCCAAGCTATGTAGCAAGACCCTGTACCAAGTGAATCAATAAATAGAAGATTTTTTTAAAAATATTTTTTATTGTTTAAACTTAACAATGGTTATATTACATATTTTCATCATCAGATCAGTTTAGATTAATACATATAGGTATATAAGATTGATCAAACAATTAAACATTTACCCTTCTAAATCAACATTACTTTTTTTCTTCCCTCCTTCTTTTCCCCTTTCTTTTCTTTGAAAGTTGACATATTGCATATTGTCCTCACAAGTGTTCTACAGAGTACAGTGTGTGGGCATGACCCACCTCCCTATTGATGTTGCTTAGAAAAAAAAAGGAAAAAAAAAAGGAAAAGAATATATTTCTCTTTGGACTAAGAGGAAACAGATACATACACAGTCAAATGTTCTGCAATTGTAGTGGGCCACCAATGAAGCTTGTGATGTTGGAGGCTATTGA